>JACXGM010002067.1:11101-37669 GCA_016801145.1 Umbra pygmaea | reverse complement strand
TGTGAATGCTTGTGTCTTTTCAGGTTCATTATGACCCCTCTGTTCACAGCATTTTTTCTCTTTGTGTGTATGTGAATTAATTTAAACATTGAAGACTTTAATTTGATTGTAATTCATGTTACATGTTCACGCGTGGGGTACGTGCGTGTGTTATTTTGTGCATGTGTGGTGATTACTTTTTTCATTTTAACCTTGCAAACAGTCAAGGCCGTATTCAATGTCTGAGCGGAACACCGCAGAGAATTGCCTCTGTAATCCATCGCTGTTGTAGCTAGGCTACAACTAGGCCTTGCCAGCAGTTTCTAAAGGAATCAATTTCTTAAGAAACCTGTGTAAATCAGTTTACATGGAGGCAAGGAAATACAGACAAAGGAAACATCCTTCAGAAGTTTCCCACATTTCATTTGAAAGGCTACACACTGTATTACTGAACATAGACTACACGATGACAAGTGTAGTCCACATACTCTGCCAAACCCCTGAGAGTCATTGAATTTAGAGGAGATTATTAGGCTGGTCAACCTCTTGTCCAGTTAAAAGCCCCTGTTTTACATTATTTACCAACAAGAACATTTTTCCTGTTAATTAGATTTTCCCTTTCCATTGTTATCAAGAGGGATCAATTAGCATGGTGGTGAGGTCTGTTTGAAGAGGGAAAACCAAGACCAATTTGCTAGCGTAGTGGTCTGTGGTTGAGCCTAACTAAATTACTGTTCAATAGGCTTTGTTGTAACTCGATCTCATGTATACATATTAGTCTGCATCTTTCCAGAATGTTCCATAGGGCACAAGCATTCTATTTCGGGAGCATGAAGCTGTTTTACAGTACGGCAGACCACAATGGTACCGATTTGGTAATTTCCAAAATGATCATTTCAGAATCAAAATCGCCTTTTTTGTGTAAATGCACATTTACACACATCTTCAAAATTGCTAATGCCATGCTATGGAAGACTGAATGGCATATTGTTATGAGTAAAATTAGAAACTTGTTGCCATAGAGAAGTGAATGCTTGACGTTATAATTGGGTTCCTCTTGCAGTCCCTGGTTATCATTTGAGAGGAAGGCATGCAAGAAAACATGAGAAGAGGTGTGTACCCTGATCATGAGGACGGCTTTCCTGATGTCACGGACGCCATCGTAGACCAGGCGTGACGCATCGATGAACTCGTTCTCCTCAAATGCCTGCGGGGGGTTTGTGCTCAGTGCCTCAATGGCTACCTCCACTTGTTCAGCAAAACGAGGCATGACTACAGGGACAGAAAGGGGCAGAGAGATAAAAGATTTAAAAAAAAAATGGTTACCAGAATGCACTTAATGTGCTGTTGGAAATATGTACATGCATTAACAAAGAGGGTGAGAGAAAGAGAGAACTATGATAAAACTGCATGGTGGAGCATATACATTGTGAAACTAACCAATATTGATGAATTTATTTACTGACCTTGGCATGCTTACTCATAACAACTTGTACACTGTACAGTAAAAACAAGTTTTAAAGGCGTCAATATTTTTCTAGTTAGGAATTGTATTAAAATGTATTGTTGTTTAATATTTATTTTTGCTCTTGATGGAGCAAGGTAAATAAAGGTTTCCATTCACTTTTATTTTTTTTTGCAAAGAGGGTATTGTATACCATGGTCAGGATTGAACCTGTGACCACTGTAACATAGTAGTCCTGCAAGTCTGTGACTTAGCCCAACATGCCTCGTGAAGTATTTAGACAAAGAATGAGAGAACGATTTGGAAAGCAGAAGACATATGGAAAAGAGGGAGACAGCTGAGGAAAAGTGAACAAGAAAAATAATAAAGATGAAAGGAAGAAAAAAGATAAAGATAAGGGAAAGTGAGACAACATATGGGAGAGAGAGATAAAAATGGAGACATGGAAAGAGGGAAAGGGATCTGGGCAAAAGAGGATGTTATAGAGATGTCTGGAATGTGTGTGACTGAGGCAGAATACAACAGCGCTTTTTTGTGTGTGTTTGTGTCTGTGGGTCAGACTAAGGACACACAATGAACGTCTAACCCATTATTCTGAAGCAGGGGTCTTCGCCTCTGTCAGTCTACCTAGCAGAAAGGTGAGATGTCACCTGGAATCTGGCACCATCAGGATGAGATGCTTGGTGCCCCTTCACACCCCAATTAACCATTTCTCCTTCGATACGCTACCAGGAGAATAGCTGTCTGTCACCTATCAATGTACGAGCAATAGGATGCTAACATGTAGGTCCTGCTGACAGGCATTGACTTTCTCAGTGTCAGTGCTAACATGCTAACTCTGCTGACAGCCATTCACTTTCTGTGTCAGTGCTAACATGCCAGCTCTGCTGACAACCATTCACTTTCTCAGTGTCAGTGCTAACATGCTAACTCTGCTGACAGCCATTCACATTCTGTGTCAGTGCTAACATGCTAACTCTGCTAAAAGCCATTCACTTGCTCATTGTCAATTCTAACATGCCAACTCTGCTGAACGCCATTCACAGTATCAGCCCTTAGTTGGCAGCCCTGCAGTATGCACACTGTGATATTGCTAACATGCTAGATTTGAATTTCACATGTCAGCTGTATAAACAGAAGGATGCTAACTCTGCTTACAGCCATTCCATTGTATTTCAGTGCTCAACAAGAACATGCTAGCTCTTGTTGATGGCCAATCACCTCATAAATTGTGCCAGCACTAGGATGTAAAACCACATTTAACAGACCCTCAAACTAATATGTTTGTGACGAGTGACTGAAAATTACTTGATATTATAAAAGGTTACAAGACATAAATAGTCACGCGTCTGTGAAAACAATAGCTGGCATTTACTGGGAATAGTAATTTGGCAAGCAAATGGGCATTTGTATGTTCTTTGTGCATTTAGAGAAAGTGTGGTTGAATTTGAATAGACTCAGGGGCAATTGTGCCAAATGTATTAACATATTAAGTGGGATGGCTACACTATCGTAGATAAATCATGATGATGCATGTTTAATGTGATGCTCTGATGCGGGGTTTCTGCTCTGAAATTAAAATTTCCACAATTAAACTACCCAACACAGAGAACAAAACAATATTTGCATTTAAATTGTAATAACTGTAATAAAAGATAATGAGGCTCCATAATGGGACTGGTGGAAATTGACCTTTCGGAAAGCATAACATACATGCAAGAAATGCAGCGAGAAACATCTTTAAACATCCATTTGAAACTAACAAAGCTGGGTGATGTAAAACATGTTACAATAAGTGCAAGTTGCAAACATGACTATGTTATGTATTAGTTTGCTTGAAATCTTAAATACAATTCAAAATATTAAATACAGTTTTGTCTACTTTAAAATAAAATAAGCTAAAAAACACAATTAAATAATAGTGCTCCTAAAAAAATGGAACCAAAAGTCAAACTGTTGCATGTAGGCTACATGTACTGTACAGTGCAGCTTGAATGTTTGTGAAGCCTACAGTGATAGTTTCATGTGTGACAGTTCCATGTGTGTATGGGAAACACATGATTGAATGTTTAGGGGGTCAGCTTTGTAATCGGAAGGTTTCCAGTTTGATTCTCGACTGTGCCAAATGGCGTAAGATTGTCCTGGCCACCTTTAACCCCTTAACGCAGACTGTCGCTTATTTGCATTAAATCCCTTCCATTTCGACTGCAGGCGATATAGCGTGTGTATTCCCCCAATGCCGGTTTGTTTACATTCAATACATACCTAGGAACCTTTTGCATGCACTGGTTTCACGTAGGACTGGTCGGAGTGTCACAAAGTTCTAAAAACTTTGTGAAATAAATAAAATCTAGATATCTGAGATGGAAAAATTTGCTTTATTAATTTTACCATAAATGCCTGTTGTCACTAATTTGCATCATACCTACATGTATATCTATTCTATATGCTATAGACAAATTAACAATCTCAACTTAATTTAGCATCAGCTTGGAGCCAGAAACACACAGAAACACATAATTGTAAATAAATTCTAGCATCAAGCTGTTAAAGTCCTCAAACTTCTTGAAATATTCTCCAGCATGTTTGTATATTTATTGATGTTGTTCTGTTTAATGTCTTGCCTTTGAGCCAGGTCATGTTCAGAAACGCAAATTGTTTCTTAAGTGTCCTGGTTGTATAACGGTTGAATAAAAAACAAGTCAATGCAAAGCAAAGAAGGCAGGTTCAATTTAGTAATTTATAAAACATACAGTACCTAATGAAGTGTGCTTTTTATTGTTTTGTTTTTTGCTCAAATATTGTTTTGCATTACTGTAGTAGGCAATGTTTTGGATGTATTGTGATACCACAGGTAAAATAAATGTATTTACTTACACCAGTGTTCCTATGCTAGTCAAGGCATTCTGACTATACCTGGGGGCTCTGCTTGTGGCTGCCCAAATTGGTACAGTGCTGCCTGGGGTAGACAGGTACAGTATGTAGTCAGACAATATTAGCTCCCAAAAGACCCCTTGTGTGCAGGTGGGGCGGTGTTAATTAAATTACAGATGCTTAATTGACAAATGTGTACCCTCCCTCATGTATCAACCTAAGGGTTCCACATTGAAAAAACAGTGTGAAAGAAGCTGGGCAGCTTGGTGACACCTGCTTGGAGTAAGTCTCCACCTTTAGGTAAGGTGATTGGGAGGAGAGAAAATAAGGAGAAATAAAGGCATATTTATAGACTTTCAAAAGTTACATACATCACTGACAGTTTCAATAAGCACGTTGTAGTTAACAAGATGTGAGAGGTTTCAATTCATCGTTCACCAATAGGGGTTCCCGTGTGCTCTGGTATTTACAGAAGCAAGTTAATGAAGCGAGTTGAACGACTTGTTCCTTTGACTGACCGTCTTGTAAAAAAAAAGAGTCTGTAAAAATAAAACATACACACATTGGCCTCGAATTATCTCAGAGGGCCTTCAACATTTATGAATTGGCATTAAGTTCCATAGTGCCAAGAAATATAAAAGATTCAGATAGCATGACAAAACATATACTGTAAGAGATACGCATTTGTAGAGGGGATGAATTTACGCCCTGGCTTACTTGAGAGAAAATAAAAAATAAGAAACAGAAGAATAAGAAGGTCTAATGAGAAAGATGAATTGAAATAAAAGAAATGGGAGACTGTGAACCTGGTTAATTGTGATACTACTAATAGTTACAATTCTCTTTACTTTGAATTGACAATGATCAATTACACACTTTTGTCAGAATGATAAATGAGAAAACAAAAAATGACAAACACAGAAGCTGTGACACTCTGCCCTAAATGTAAAAGGTCTTACAAAAACTTTCTTTTTTTTCTATTCTTCCCTCTCTCTCTCTCTTCCTTCTTTATTTTTTTATTTTATTTTATTCAGTTTAATCCACTTACTGGATAAGCGTAAAATAGGCTTTTGGGATTTTTTTGGGCAGAACTGGTTTTGAAATAGAAATATTTAAATATTTTCTGAGACTCTTAATGAGGAAAGTTGCTGATGGTAAAGGAGCAATTTCACTCATTCCGTCTGACAAATGATGAGGGGAATTAAACGTGGCCGCTGAGTAATGTTTTTTTTGTTCCTTATCCCGTTTTTCCTTCCTTTTTCCCATTCCTCATAAGCCCAACTATAAATCAAGAGAAAAGTCATTGAAGAACAATGAGGGAATAAATGCTTAAATGCTTAAAGTGCTTAGCAGAATAAAGAAAGCAGAACGCTCCACCAAGCCTACAAAGACATCCCGGAGGCCTAGGATCAGGACTGCTTAGCAGCTATTGAAGACATCCCGGAGGCCTAGGATCAGGACTGCTCAGCAGCCATTGAAGACATCCCGGAGGCCTAGGATCAGGACTGCTCAGCAGCCATTGAAGACATCCCGGAGGCCTAGGATCAGGACTGCTCAGCAGCCAATGAAGACATCCCGGAGGCCTAGGATCAGGACTGCTCAGCACTAATTGAAGACATCCCGGAGGCCTAGGATCAGGACTGCTCAGCAGCCATTGAAGACATCCCAGAGGCCTAGGATCAGGACTGCTTAGCAGCCATTGAAGACATCCCGGAGGCCTAGGATCAGGACTGCTTAGCAGCCATTGCGACATTATGGATTCGTCACAGTTAAGCAACAAAAAAGAAAACATGGTTCTGACTTCCGCACAAACAACCGGGCGCCTGCAAATTGCCCGAGCATGATGTTGACCTTCGAACCGGAGCAGTCACTACCTGTGATTTGTGGTGGGTTATGCCGCTTGGACAGGAGGGAAGTATTAAACAGAAGGAGCGTTGCCAAGTCTGACTGGGATAGTTTCCAACCGCTGCTCACTGTTGTCGGCCCACCACACACACCACACACACACCGAATTTTGATTGAACTGCTACTGAGGCTTCTGCCTTGCGAGTGTTTCTCTCATCGGCGGTCCAGTTTGCCCCAACCTCAGCTAAACTGTCCCACCTCATTGTACATGTTATACTGCTGACTCCTATTCCAATACACTAGTCAGCTTTTATCCCAAACCTCCCACCCATGGGTTGCTTCCCATCTCTTTAGCTCCCCCTCTCTTTCCCCTGCTTTTGCTCCTCTGCTCCGCCATTGGTGAGTCTACTATTAAAGACACCACCATGACCAGAACAACAGAGAAATCAATAAATAAATAGAGAAAGAAAGAGATAGGGATACAAGTATATGTTAGTGTGAGGGTTAATACAGGTATATATTAGTGTGAGGGTTAATACAGGTAGATCCAGCTAGGCAAAGAGATAATGTTTAGTTTTTTTCTGTACTTTTTCAGATACATTTTTAGTTTGTTGTTGTTTTTTGTGATTGAAACCTGTTCTAGATACCGTATTTTATGTTTGTCTGTTGTTCACGGAGCTAACAGTGTAATGCACACTACTGTAGTAGCATGAAAACTGGAACATGTTTTGTTGTTGATTCTCCATGTCAACATGTTGACTGATTTGGGTATATGGAGAGAAATAAACAATAATTTCTTCAGTCTGCAGCATTGGTCTTGTGTAGTGTTTGGTGAACTTATTGTGAATTTGCACTTTCTCATTGTATTTCATTAACAGTACTCTAATCACTGAGAAGTAGAGTTGCTAAAAGTGTTTTAGGTTAGCAACAGCAGTGTGTATCTGGTTCAAATATAAGGCATATGAAAAGTGTGTGTTTCATATGTTAACAAAGTCTGTTTTTTATAAATTAGTGTATAGTTTTTGCAAGAGTGTTTTAATTTTGCAAAGGGTCTGAGGTGTTCTTCTAATTGGGTGTGTGGTTGTGCTAATTGTGTGTAGTGTGTTGAAAAAAGCCGTTCCTGTTTTCAAATTGTGCTTAAGCAATTGAAAAAAAAAACTGTAATACAGGTTTATGTGAATGCGAAGGTTAATATAGATATATGTTAGTGTGAGGGTTAATACAGGTATATGTTAGTGTGAGGGTTAATACGGGTATATGTTAGTTTGAGGATTAATACAGGTATATGTTAATGTGAGGGTTAATACGGGCATATGTTAGTGTGAGGGTTAATACATGTATATGTAATTGTGAGGGTTAATACGGGTATATGATAGTGTGAGAGTTAATATGGGTATATGTTAGTGTGAGGGTTAATAAGGGTATATGTTAGTGTGAGGGTTAATAACGGTATATGTTAGTGTGAGGGTTAATAAGGTTATGTGTTAGTGAGAGGGTTAATAACGGTATATGTTAGTGTGAGAGTTAATACATGTATATGTTAGTGTGAGGGTTAATACGGGTATATGATAGTGTGAGAGTTAATATGGGTATATGTTAATGTAAGGGTTAATACGGGTATATGTTAGGGTAAGGGTTAATACATGTATATGTTAATGTGAGGGTTAATACAGGTATATGTTAGTGTAAGGGTTAATACCTGTATATATAAGTGTGAGGGTTAATACGGGTATATGATAGTGTGAGAGTTAATATGGGTATATGTTGATGTGAGGGTTAATACGGGTATATGTTAGTGTGAGGGTTAATAAGGGTATGTGCTAGTGTCAGGGTTAATACGGGTATATGTTAGTGTAAGGGTTAATACATGTATATGTTAGTGTGAGGGTTAATACAGGTATATCTTAGAGTGAGGGTTAATACAGGTAAATGTTAGTCTTAGGGTTAATACAGATATAGTGTGATGGGTAATTTGGGTATATGTTAGTGTGAGGGTTAATACGGGTATATGTTAGTGTAAGGGTTAATACATGTATATGTTAGTACACAGGGAAAATACAGGTATATGTTAGTGTGAGGGTTAATACGGGTATATGTTAGTGTGAGAGTCAATAAAGGTATATGTTAGTGTAAGGGTTAATACATGCATATGTTAGTGTGAGGGTTAATACATGTATATGTTAGTGTGAGGGTTAATACAGGTATATGTTAGTGTGAGGGTTAATACGGGTATATGTTAGTGTGAGGGTTAATACGGGTATATGTTAGTGTGAGGGTTAATACGGGTATATGTTAGTGTGAGGGTTAATAAAGGTATAACCATCTCACTAACATATACCTGTATTCACTTTTCTGTGTTTTATCTAATGTGTTCAGTCAAAATGTTATTTGTCGAGACAATTAAAAATGTCAGGGGATTCATGAATGATGAGATAAAAATCATGTCTAATTTTGAATACTTCCGGACCCTGGTGCTGTTCCGTGTTGTGTGGAAAACAGCATGAAGAAGGACAGTTTCTGAGACATTTTGGAGACAATGTGCATTGCAGTCACACCTGACAGGATTCTTTACAGGCACTATAACTTGGCATTCAATCTTCACTTCAATGTCATACCTAAATATTTGTGTTCATTTGGAAGAGGGAATAACACCAGTGTACCACATATGTACCATTATCAAAATTCAATGATATTGGCCTATACAATATGTGTGTACAAACTTTGCCATAAGGTATAGCAAACATCCACTCTGTTCAATGTAATTTGATGCAATTCTACATATTCTAGCATGTCCATGTTCATAAGGAGAGGGACTAAAACAATTAATGAACGCAGGGCACATACAATGGTACTTAAGCTATAATTACTACAATGTATAGATAGCTGGATCATCTTCGTAAGCTGACATGTGCTAATAAAGGGAATATTACTGATTGACACTGACCAGTATTTTAATTTTCCAACTTTTACTAATAAATTAAGATTTTGAGTTACAGGGCTGACTTGCAGTGTGTGTGTGTGTGTGTGTGTGTGTGTGTGTGTGTGTGTGTGTGTGTGTGTGTGTGTGTGTGTGTGTGTGTGTGAGAGAGACAGAGTGGGGGTTTATGATAACTGCCCCTTATTTAAAATATGCATGACTAAAAGTTAAACATTTCCCATTTATAGCAACATTTATATCGACAACAGAACCATAATGAAACCAGGCATTTGGAATGGTTCATTAATGTAGGACATACATTGGCCTCTTAATCCACCTTCCAAGGGTCAAATCTTTAAAAGGGTGTGTGTGGCAGATGGAAGGTGCTAAAAATCAGTTTAAATGCACAAAGATTGTGAGAGCGAACACAGACAGAGAAGGAGAGAGATGTAGGGACATGTACTGTAGAGAGGGAAAATAATGTAGAAAGAAAGGTAGAGAAAAGGTGCAGTTAGAGAGACAGCAGTGGAAAGAGAGGTAGAAAGCGAGAGACATAACTGTTTTCCTGTTAGACTATTGATTTCTTCCTGCTTCAAGGACAAATCTCAATCCTCTGGCCTTTGTGTGTCAGTGCCAGTGAGTGTGTATGTGTGTAGTAGACTGTCAGGAATCTATGGCTCGGCTTCATGGATACATGCTGCCTTTGTGTATGTGTGTGCATAGACTGACTGTCTGTACTAGCTCAAGCTGTAAATCTAATTCACTGTTGTGAAAGAAAGATGACCGATGAGAGCCGGGGATCAAAGGTTAGACACGTGTGATAAGCAGAGCCTGTTGGTTGGTTTGATGTGTCGCCTGTCACAGGAGCCAGTGAGTGACAGTGTTGTTGAACAGCGTGGCACTGGGGCAGCGAGATACATAAAAAGGCATGCAGGCAAGCCCAAACAAGCACACACACGTACACTTGGGCAGGTCTCAGAAGGTTGGCGGCGAGGCTGGTCAAAATCTGACAAACATACAGTACACTTTCATCATTACATACACATTTTACTCAAACTCAAATAAATTTGGCATTACAAAATGATGCCCAAATCACACCGAATCCGCTAGTTGCGTTGCATATGCTTAGTTTTGATGCAAAGCCCTTTGCCTCATTTACGCATTGTCTAGTGTTTCACAGCGCATGTAAAAATGGAGGAGAAACTTATAAGAGCGGTCGCCGGGTATCCTGCCAATTTTTGATATAACAGCAGATGTCTACATATACATCAATCAAAAACAATATGTTTGGAAGAGGAATTCGAAATACATTGAATTAGCAGGTCAGTAACTATAAGTGTTGGCTATACCAAATTTGTCACCGTTTTGAAAAGCTAGAAAGTGTTAGCAAGACACAACATCCGGTTTGATTAACGCATTGGTTTTAGCGCACGAGTAGGAAAAATCCAATGCATGCAACACCCCGAACGCATTGCAGCCGCAATCCAACGCATTCCGCTATGCGTCTTTGCATCACTGGCGGACTCCTTCATTGGAAATGACTGGACTTCCGTTGTTACGCATATGCAATGACGGATTCTGTGTGATTTGGGCTTAAAAGATTTGTACGGTGTCTTCATTGTAGGACACACTTCACAGCTACCAATGACAGTTAACAAAAAGCACTACCTCGTTAGCTGCTTCACCCTTAACTAATGTAGTTCTGCAATTTGAAGGTCACATACTGTCAGTCAGCAAACATTGCACAAACCCTTGAAAATCAATTATGTAGATTCTAATTTCTGTGTGCGTACAGTTAAACAAGGATGCTCAGGTTCAGCTAGGTGGTCTTTTGTATAAACACACATGCAAAATGTAGGGGCAAACACAGAACAGTCCCGAATGTACTGCCATACAAAGGCTAACCGTTGTAACTACAGAAAGAGTGAAACTTAAAAAACCCTACCCTAACTTAGGTCAAATCAGTAGTCATGTTTTTTGGGCATAACACATATTCATTAATACATGTTTACTTAGTGCAATTTCACTTATATACAGTGCCTTGCGAAAGTATTTGGCCCCCTTGAACATTTCAACCTTTTGCCACATTTTAGGCTTCAAAGATAAAGATATAAAACTGTGATTTGTTGCGAAGAAGCAACAACAAGTGGGACACAATCATGAATTGGAACAAAATTTATTGAATATTTCAAATTTTTTAACAAATAAAAAACTGAAAGATTGGGCGGGCAAAATTATTCAGCCCCTTTACTTTCAGTGCAAACATGTGAAAGAAGGTGCTCTGGTCAGATGAAAACCATGTGTTACCAAAATTGAACTTTTTGGCAACAATGCAAAACGTTATATTTGGCGTAAAAGCAACACAGCTCATCACCATGAACACACCATCCCCACTGCCAAACATGGTGGTGGCAGCATCATGGTTTGGGCCTGCTTCTTTTCAGCAGGGACAGGGAAGATGGCTAAAATTGATGGGAAGATGGATGGAGCCAAATACAGGATCATTCTGGAAGAATCCTGATGGAGTCTGCAAAAGACCTGAGACTGGGACGGAGATTTGTCTTCCAACAAGACAATGATCCAAAACATAAAGCAAAATCTACAATGGAAAGGTTCACAAATAAACATATCCAGGTGTTGAAATGGCCAAGTCAAAGTCCAGACCTGAATCCTATCGAGAATCTGTGGAAAGAACTGAAAACTGCTGTTCACAAACGCTCTCCATCCAACCTCACTGAGCTCAAGCTGTTTTGCAAGGCGGAATGGGCAAAAATTTCAGTCTCTCGATGTGCTAAACTGATAGAGACATACCCCAAGCGACTTAAAGCTGTAATCATAGCAAAAGGTGGTGCTACAAAGTATTAACTTGGGGGCCGAATAATTTTGCTCGCCCAATTTTTCAGTTCTTTATTTGTTAAAAAAGTTTGAAATATCCAATAAATTTCGTTCCACTTCATGATTGTGTCCCACTTGTTGTTGATACTTCACAAAAAAATGACAGTTTCATATCTTTATGTTTGAAGCCTGAAATGTGGCAGGTTGAAAAGTTCAAAGGGGCCAAATACTTTTGCAAGGCACTGTACTATACATAGATATAACTTAAAAAATGGCTTTAAAGTGTCACTCTTGGCATAGTTACTGCGGTTAGCATTTGTAAGGCAGTTTAGACTACCCAAGGAGGAACAGAGGCACAGGACAATGGAGGACAGGTGGTGAGGTAGCCTTTGCCACAGCATGTTTTTATTTATGTCAGATGGCCCAGTGGGTCGAGAGTCAGACTAGTAAGCAGAAGGTTGTCAGTTTGATTCCTGAGTAAGACAAACTGTTGTGTGCATGAGTAAGTCACTTTACCCTAAGTTGTTGCATGGAATGTCCCCTGTAATATACTCTTGTTAAGAGTGCCTTCTAAATGAGGTATATATACCATTTTGTCAGCTGAAGCATAATTTTTCTTTCCTGATTGCTGCCAATTCAAACCTTGGACATATCATGTGGGCTTTTTGGTTTACCAAATGTGATAACACGACTGTTGACAAACCAATGAAAAAAACTCGTAATAAAGCTGCCTATGACATGCAGTACTGTATAAAAACATGATCATTAACAACTTCTCTGAAGTCTATAATGCAATTTCCCTTTTCTTCTGAAAAGTGGATTTATAGCCCCTTTTTTCATTCAAACCCACTACTTAGGGCTGATGTGCTAGATGAGATCAATCTGCCATCATGACAAAGGTGCCCTGAAATGTCCTAGGGAGGCACATGCAGATGTTTGAGCAGCTCCACCCAGGTTAATGGAGGCCATTCTCGTTCAGAAGGTCCAACATACAGTGCCTTGCAAAACTTTTTAGTGTGACAACCTGGAATGAAATATGATTGTAATGGGATTTTTACCAGTTTTTCACAAAATTATGAATGGTTTGAAGGTGACAAATGTTAATTAAAAAATTAAATAAATATACATTTGTCAGTTACATAGAGTCAATACTTGGTTGAAACACCTTTGAATGCAGTAATAGCTGTGAGTCTTTCGGGGTGAGTCAACCAGTTTTGCACATCTGATCCTGCAATTGTAGACTATTATTCCTGTCAACATTGCTCAAGCTCTGTCAGATTGAATAGGGACCGTTGGTGAACAGCAATTTTCAAGTCCTTCCAATGATTCTCAATTGGATTGAGTTCTGGGCTTTGAACAGGCTATTCTAAGACATGCAGGTTCTTGGTTTTAAACCACTCTATTGTAGCTCTGACTTTGTGTTTAGGATCATTGTATTGCTGGAATGTGTACCTCTGCCTCAGTCTCAGGTGTCTTGCAGAGTGAAACATGTTTTCATCTTGAATTGCCCTTTATTTGGCTCCATCCATCTTGCCCTCCGGACAAGTTTCCCAGTTCCTGCTGATGAAAAGCTTCCTAATGTCATGATGCTTCCACCACCATGCTTCACTGTGGGGATGGTGTTCTCCGATTAATAAGCAGTGTTGGCTTTACACCTCACAGTTACCATTGGCCTCTTGTTTGCTTCTCTTACTGATGCCGTTTTCACCCAGTCACAACTGAGTTTTGGTGGACAGCCTTTTCTAGGCAGAGTTGCTCTGAGTGGTGTTCTAAGTTTTATATATTGTTGTATAACCTACCTCTGATTGGTGCTTCTCCAGAACTTTTAACTGGTCTTGTTTTAATAGCTCCTTGGTCTTCATCATGCTGCTTGTTACATATGGTTTCTAACAATCTCTAGGGCATTCCAGAAACAGGTCTATTTATTTTGATATCATATGGCACTTTAATTGCACACATGGACTCAATTCACCTAATTATGTGTGTTCTGAAGGAAAATATTTCACCAGAGTGTATTTAGGGGTTTCATAGCAAGGGGGGTAAATACTTATGTAACAACAAATGTTTTAACATTTTTATTGAACTTTTGTCACAATAAAAACATATTTTTCATCTTCAAAATGTTCAGTATGTAGTGTAAATCAAATGGTAAAAATCCCAATAAAATCCTTATTCATTCCAGGTTGTGGGAACTTGTGCAAGGCACTGTATAACTTTAGCATTTTAAAGCTACAGTACATTCCGCAACTTTCGCAATTGCGAAATTATTTTTAGGCCCCCTATTTTAGTGAAGATGTGTAGTTTATTGTTTATATTATATGCAAAATGTAAGTAGAATCATTGTCTTATTTCGGTTAGCTTGAAACACCACAGTGTTTTTTTCCGCTATGGCAATCATTCCTTTACCGAGAGGCAGCCAGGGAATCCCAAGCAAAATGTGTGACATACGGTTTGTGAAAGTGGAGGTAATACGGTTGCCAGAACTGCCCATCAAATGAGAGCTGTACAGTGATGTCTAATGAGGTTGCAGGGTTGGCCCAACCTCTAAACACTGCAGGACAACAGAGAAAATAAGAACGTACTGTAGACACTTCAAAGAAAAAAACAAAGTACTCGAGTGGGGACCCGTTTTTAGCCCGACAGCCCCTATATTCACATTCTTTAGAAGCCAGAGGCCTAAATAGGCATACATATTGCCTGATATTCCAGAACGTCTTAACCATAACCCTAAACTTAAGGTTAACATAAAATGCCAAGCTAATATGCAGCTAGTTATAAAAAGTTGGCTTATTGGAATTATACATTTGACATTTTAGCAAGATTTACTAAGACACTCTTACCAATTGTAGCTTACACATTTGAGGTAACGGCTACGTTGAGGGGAAACATATACACACATATATATATATATTTCCACCATGCCAGTTTGGCATTTGATCTGGAAACCCGTTGCAAGGAAGTCCTATGCTACACAACAAGGCTGACTGCTGGATCCTACAGTCTCCTGATAACACATTAGTAAAGAAGAGTATATGTAGTCTGTTATTTTAATTTATTGGGCTGATTAAGAAGAATGGGTGGATTTTCTTTAATACCTGGAATGAGTTGCTTATACATCAGCCTGTCAGGCATCAGTGCATCTCAGGCACATTTTAGGGTACCTTTGTCCTTTCTGTGAATGTCCCGCCTTCAGTTGTTTGATGACTCACTGTTGAGGAACCTACTGGAAATCCAGAAATGAGCACAACCAGTTCCATCCAAAGTGATATGTTGATTGTGCTTAAGATTGTGGATCATTACTGATACGATACATTGCAGGGCAAACTGTCCAATTAGAAATTTTTACATAATGTATTTAAAAAAATACAGAACAACCAAGAACACACTCTGACTATTGTTTTTCTAAACGTTGGAGTAAAACTCTGAATTATAACAATAATAAATAGTATGGAACCTGACCCCTGACCTCCTCCTCCTGCCTGACGCTGGCAGATTCATTCCTCCAACACTTCACTCTACATCTTTTCCCATAACAGACATTTAAGCAGGACGGGAAATCCATTCTGGCTATTTTCCCTCCTCCGGGATAATGAAGAGACACAATCAGCGTTACTCGAGTGCCTCTTGTCGCCAGGGCGATAAGTCACAAACAAGCAATAAACAAGGCGCGTGTGGCGCCGTCGGGGCCAGCTGTGCTGTGCTAGGCAAGCCAATCTCCACTGCTTTCACACAGACAGGAGTAATCTATGTTAGGGCTTCCGGGAAACAGAATCCTGGACTTGGAAATGTGTTGTTGGAAGAGAGGCAATTGAAAGTTATTTTCAGACGAACTTGCCCCTGATCTTGGGAGTATGGAGAAATGTTGTAAGGTGTGTATTTTTTAAACCAGACTTTGTTTCTTTGTGTCTATTCAACAGGTATAAAAGTTTTTGGTCCGGTGCAGCTTTTTTTTATTGTTAGATAGGAGTGTTTTACACGCAAAATAATTTGTAACAGTTTTCTTTGCCTGTAAGCATCATTACCTCAGGAAAGTTTACTTAGAGCCTAGATATGCTGGTGAATCTGATATCAATAATAATAATAATCTTTTCAACTTATTTAGCACTTTTCACAGTGTGGGGGAAAGCCCACCTCATCCACCACCAATGTGTAGCACCGACTTGGGTGATGCACATCAGACATTTTGTGCCAAAACGCTCACCACACATCAGCTATCAGGTGGAGAGGTGAGTAATATATATATGCCAATTAGGAAGGAGGGAGATTATTAGGTGGCCATGATTGAAGTGAGGCCTGGTTGGAAATTTGGCCATGACACCGGGGTTAATACCCCTACTCTTATGATAAGTGCCATGGGATTTTTATTGACCACAGAGAGTCAGGACACCCGTCTAACGTCCCATCTGAAAGACGGCACCCTACTTATGGCAGATGTCCCTTTCACTACCCTGGGGCATTGGGATTGATCTTCAGACCAGAGGAAAGATTGCCCCCTACTGGCCCTCCAACACCACTTCCAGCAGCGCTGGTCGCCCCCCAGGGACTAACCAGGCCTGAACCTGCTTTAGAAGCAGACCAGCAGTGCAATACTGCTGGCATAGAGCCCAATACATAGAGCCCAAAACAACGGTAACACAGAATTGCAGGGCTACAGCTTTACATTACAGAGAACACTGCTTACCCGTATCACAAAATGTTTTACACAAAAATCCTATTCCACCAGATAATGGGGTGGATTGTCCACAAATGAATCACTATGATTAAGTTGCTCTGAAAAAATGTAAAAGCATTTAATCAAACAATTTTTCAATTTTGGTGCATAATCGTTATCCCATCAGTGCATGCCATGATTCAGATACAGTTAAAATACAGTGTAGTGTAGTATGTTAAAATACATTACAGTGTAGTACAGTATATACATGCTTTAGTATGATATAGAGTGCATGGTCAAAGCTTGTGCCTTTGCCCCACTAGATGAGCGCCTGTCTGGAAGATACTACACTACAAAACCCCACAATGTCACTTTGGGGGCTGTCTAGAAAAAAAGACAGAGGATGAATAATGATATAAATTCATACGGCTGTGCTTTTGCCTTACCACAGGTCATTAGAGGCTAATGAGAGTCAAACCATAATCGTGTCAGAGACACTTTTTCCCGTCCCCACCCTGCCCTCAGCGAAATGAATATAAACTGCCTGCCTCACTCATTTTCTGAGGTAGAAAAAAAAGAGGTGTCTGGTTTTTGTTGGCTTTTTTGAACTCTTAATAATAGTTAGCTAACTAATTCTCCCCAGTCATAGGAACAACCCCTAACCTTCATGGAGGTTTGGCTGAAGTTGCACGCTCGATTGACGCTGATAATTGAAAATGTACAAGGCGGTTTGAGGGCGGGGAGCCGGCTACGACCCGGTTCTCATTCATGTGTTCTCTATTGCTTTTTGATGGAGGGCTGTTCGGCTGCTTTTTTCTCCCCCTCTCCTTGTGTTTCAGGGGGTGCGCAAATCTCATCTGCACCAAAAGGCACCCCTATTGGTTGGTTGTTAATGTCTCCCATCAACCTCTTCCTATCCTCACTTATTTTACGCTCTCAATTTCCTTTTTCTATCTTGCTCCCTCTGACCACATAACCCTCTTATTTAACACCATCATCAGGGAATTGCATACAGTAAATGTCCCAACCATAGAAATAGAACGGATAGAAAGGCCATTGAACTTATGCGGAACTAGGCCGCTAGATCTTTGCAATGGAATGGTACACATGAAAATGCCTGCCGCTCTGAACGTTCTGCTACATTGATTTGAATTTGAATGTCCTTTCTATCCATTCCATTTCTATGGTCCCAACAGATCCAAATATGATGCGATTTTGATTGCAGCCAATAACGCCCGCCACGGACGCTTGTACAGAAGTGGAGGCATCACTTCAGAGTGTAAGTGTTTTGGTCAAACTGACAGATGTCGAATGTCATTACACTTTTTTATGTAACCAAAAGCCTCTCAAATATTGGATTGCTGAAATTATTGAGTGGAGCAACATTTCAAGGGAACTTATCAAGTGACAGATAAACTGGTTATAACTGGTCCTGTTTATACAACATTAAATTAAAAGGAAATATATGTTAATAGCTAAATGTCAAAATAATTATGTACATTATTGCTTAATAAATAAATAGTATATGGAATTGATTATTATTATAATCTGTTTCATAACCATGCTACCATGGGACATCATAGGCAGTGGCTTAAACCATTGGACCACCCTACAGTAGGTCATAGAAACTATACAATTATTTTGTTATGACATGCTATCTACTTCCCCCCACATACTAATTACATTACCTCTAATAGCCATTAACACAAAGACTTATTGGTGCAGAGTGTCATTTCTTTATGTTACTATGATAAGATTAAATTAGATGTATATTTGCTTTTTAAGCAAATTTTAAAATATACTGGCACTACACACATAGTTAGGTGTAACCAAAACCACAGCAATCATTATCGTAAACTCTCTGCATGCTCTCCTGCCGTTATTTATAAAAAAAAAAAATTGGGGGGGGGGGTTCTATCTCTGTTTTACATGAATACATTAATTGATTGATTGATTGATTTTATGCTGCACAAAGCACAATTACATGCCTTAAAAAACGAATCCAATCAGTTAGATTTATTGCACCCATTACTGAAATGGTTGTTTCAGTTTTAATGGTTTAGGGAGTCTAATCAAAGTGTTTCCAATCCTGGCAGTCATTTTAAATGCAGGTTGCTGGTGAATGAAACTATTGGATGTTCTGAATGAGGCAAGATTCCAAAAGGAATTACACATCACTTTGTAAACTAGCAGAAAATATATTTGTACAATAAGCATAGATGCTCTTGAAGTTTTTCAACTATGTTCTTGTCACGGACGGTCAAGGGTGGTCACAGATGTGTGTTGAGAATTTTCTAAAATGAGTAATACTAGCATTGATGAACTATATGAATTACTTTTATACCAAGTAAGTGTGTTGTCTTCTGCTACGTATGACATGTATAATAAGCCATTTGCATTCTTCACTGATATTAATTTTGTTTTACATTTCTTGTGGTACAATTATTATTATTTTAATGTTTCTTTCTACCTTTTCATTTCAGCAGTTCATACTGTATGTCTATGGATTTCAACCACATACACAGAGAGGAATGAGAGAAAATAAACATTAATAGAATGGAACAGCTGATGTACAGCATGTTCACATTTTTACATGGCATCAGGAGAACTTCAATAGAGACAGCCAATGTATAGCTGTGAACGTAGGCCAGTAACCCTGTGTCCATGTTGATGTGTACCATTAGACATACAGTATCAAACCATAGCATATGTGCTGCTCTCCATATTTAGAGTAACTGCCTAGTGTATAACCTATAATTATTACAAAAACAGTAACTAAGACATGTTTACCTTCCAGCCTTATAATACTGTGGGCGTACCCCAATTATAGAATATCACTGAAAATAATCATGTGAGTTTACTGCTAATTGATCAGTTCCTACTTTTTCTGATTGGCATCGTCCCTCGGGAGAATATGCATTATACATGGTATATACATATTTATTTCTGGTTTAAGATGCACTTTTCTGATGTTTTTTTTTCATCTTTATGTGTTTAAGCTAAAAAGAACATTTAACAGCATTATTTAGGTATAAACTCACCTGTCTCAGAGAGCAGTTTGATGGACTCAAGCACACGCTCGGTGTAAACGCCAGGCTCGTAGTTCTCCATCTCTGCATTGATGATATGAACAACACGGGCCGCCCGACCCCTGATGGCGCCCGCTGTGCGGTCCAGGGTGTCCACGTCGCCCTCCTGGAGAGCGATCACACACTTGTTGACATCCTCAAGTATATGGTTCTCTGTGGAAAGGGAGAACAAGAGGTGGAAGAGGGATAGAGAGAGAAGGAGGACAGTGAAGAGAGGGAGGTGATTATGGGTTATGGTTAGGGTGGCATTCATTAGCCAAGCGTTTAAATTCATGAGACAAACGTTTTGAAACAGGTTCTCTAAAGTAGATTTGTTAAAGTAAACTGAATGTTGTGCCTGTCAGTCAGAGATGGCAAAAGTACTCACTTCCCGTACTCAAGTAGAAGTACAAATACTTGTGTTAAAATATACTCTGGTAAAAGTAAAAGTACTGATTTAACTTCATTACTCAAGTAAAAGTAAAAAAGTACAGGCTTGGCAATTTACTTAAAGTATAAAAGTAAAAGTATCCTTGCGAATTACAACAATTTTTTATGCAAAGCTACCTGGACCACACAAATGTTACTAGAGTGCAAGCTGAGAAACTTCCATGGAAATGTAAAAAAGGCTCTTATATGCCATTGCCTACATTTTAACTAGATATCTGCCAATTGGCCTAAAACATCACATATATGATTATTGTGACAGAGACTGGGACTCCAGGTTAATAAGATTCTGACTGAGTAGCAAGTTATTAATTAAAATGTAATTCTGTGAGAATTCACAGATAAAGTTTCTCTTTTTTAATCTTCCCCTTAACATTTAAAGGAATCCACATGTATGTGTGTGTGCAGGGATGCTAACAGGTTGGGACAACTGGGATTGTTGTCTCAGGCCCAGTCCTGAGGATGTCCCAAATTTTGTTTTTGCACAGTCATATTTCTTTTACCGTGCGGCCCTAAATGTGGAGTTGTGTCACGGGCCTGGGAATTCCTGTCAGCATGCCTGTGTGTGTGCTCATATGTGTGTGCTCAAGTTCCCCATACTTTTAGAGTTACAACTAAGGGATGGCAGCAGTGTATTGGAAATTACATCTAGTAAATGTTTGAACATGGAGTGTTAATAATAATAAATGCAATGTCAGGATCACAATTTTTACAATTGAAGTACTATAAAAGTTGGAGAATTTACAAATTCAATGTGCATTGCATTAAAAAAATTTTTTTATTAAATTGCAAATAGACATCCAGCAAAAGAAAAATGGCAAGTGATGTATGCCCTCAAATCTGTAGATGTGCATGGATTTTTCCTGAATCTCTTAAAGAACTTGGGAGCAACTAGTTTATACAGACCTTCTGTATAGTGTAACGTGTCATAATATTTTGTGATGTTGAACGTGTCATAGAGTTATTGCATGTAGGACAGTGAGTGAGTGAAAAAGCGTGTGTGTGTGTGTGTGTGTGTGTGTGTGTGTGTGTGTGTGTGTGTGTGTCTGGGATGGGCAGGAAGAGAGAGACCGCAAAGTGTTCAAATGTATACCTCAAATTTGCAGCACATTCGCCAGGAGACATTCTTCATGACTACTATGTCAAACATCTCCCTCAGATAAGGCCAAGGATGATTGGGAATGCCTTGCTGCTTGTTGAATCTCTGGGATCTCCGTTTTCTTCATTTTCAATCATGTCACTGTACATAAAACTATGTTACTTTACCGCGATCCAAAGCCTGCTGGTTTTATTCATTTTGCAAACCGCAAATGAATGCCACCGAATCTGTCGAGTCATCTGGTAGTGGTGCGTCAAATGCAACGTATATTTCCATCCAATTAGATTGAATTCGGTATTGATGACGAGAGAAATATTAACAGTAACTTCACTGAAATTATTTGAAACTAAAGTAACCAGACAATTTTGTAAAATGTAAGGAGTAGAAAGTACCAATATTTGTGTTAAAATTTTAAGGAGTAAATGTAAAAAGTCGGCACAAAAATAAATAGTAAAGTAAAAATATCTGAAAAATCTACTTAAGTACAGTAACAAAGTATTTGTACTTCATTACTTCCCATCTCTGCTGTCAGTACAGGCAACTCTCCTTTGAAGAGGTAATATCAAGTTGCTATATTCCTCTTGGACAAATACATTCATGACATTTCAATACTGATTATTATGTATATTACTACAGTGCCCCAGGCAAAACTCAAAATATTAACTTGTTATATTTCAAAACATGGTTTAAACTATAATTTTATGTAAAAATGTAAAACTATAAATATCATGGGTATGAATCCGTTGCTCAGTATATGAATTTGCTCAGTATATGAATTTGCACAGTATATGAGTAGCTACATTTTTTCTTATCAACACTGAACATGTCACAGAAAAGGTTTATAATGTTTCATAATGGTCTATAATGATCTATAATGGTCTATAATGGTCTATAATATTCTATAGTTGTCTATGGTGTTCTATAATCTTAATGAATGGTCTATAATATTCTATAATGCTCTATACTGGTCTATGATGGGTATATAATGTTCTACAATGGTCTACAATTGTCTACAATGGTCTATACTGGTCTATACCAGTGTACAATGGTCTACAATGGTCTATAATTGACTATAATGGTCAATAATGGTCTCTAATTGTATATTCTGGTCTATGATGGTATATAATGGTGTACAATGTTCTGCAATTGTCTATACTGCTCTATAATTCTCTATAAGGGTCTATACCAAGGGTCTTCAACTCTAACCCTATGGGGTCCAAAGCCTGCTGGTTTTATGTTCTACCTCAACATTAATTGGACTCACATGGTGTCCGAGGTCTAAAAAAGTCCCAGATTCGAGTGTAGCAATGAACTTCGAGGTCCAGAGTAGAGTAAGATGGGTCTATACTGTCCTAAGATGGACTTAATGTTCCATAATGTTCTGTAATATTCTATATTGGTCTACAATGGTCTATAATGGTCTATAATGTGCATTGTTCATGTTTAAAAAGCACTTATAGAACAGGTTTCCTCAACTGACTCCAGAGGTTCCCAGAAGAACGCTTTTTGGTTCCAGTGAGACCTCTTTGAGAACTTTGTAGGTAACATACAAAACCCTTTCCCCTGAGGATTCTACATGGAAACCAAAACTTGTTCTGCTGAGAACCATAAAAGGGTTAGCATATGGAATAAGCTGAAGAACCCTTCAGCAAATATCTTCTATCATACATTTTTTAAGCCAGGGTCAGTGTGCACCTACTGTACAAAAAGCTATTTTTGAGTGTCCCAATATTAGAAACATTCAATGCTTTTTTTAATGTTTTAATGTTCCACATTAAACGGTTCTAATATCAGGGTAGTCAAAAGAGCATTTAGAAACTTTTTTTTCTAAGTGCATGATGAGTCTGCCTTCATTTTTTATGACAGGTGTGTAAAAATAATTATAGGCTTCATGTCAATCTTAGCAACTTTAGGGTCAATTTCCAGAAAAGGTTAAGCCTAGCTATTATAAAGCTCTTAACTCAATGGTTTAACCATGTAAGCTTGCGTGTGTTTGTTCTTTTCTGAAAGTGACTTATTTTAAATAGATTGCCAAGAAACCTTTGTTGATCCCTTCTAGTCTGAACAAAAAGGCATACGTTTCTATCCTGACCAAACTGGCATACTGATATTAACACATTTCAAAATCATCTCCAACATTCTGGTTGACCCATAAAGGATGACGTCCATGATGTTGTTGTTTAGATAAAGAGCCAAACATGCACCCTATTCTCTTTAGTGTACTATTTCTACCAGGGCCCATCGGTTAACACTGAAATGAACCCTAGTTGCAGAAAACTGCATTAATAGCCACTTACCAAGAGAATAAGAAGTCATTTTGGTTCCAGAATGTATTTTGTTATATAACTTCACTTACTAATGATCTTAGTACTGTAAAATCAGAACACTGACTTCTTTATTGCTTTCTTCAATTTCTAAAACTCTAATGAATTAATCATTATTCATGGCTATCATCCAATGTCACCCTGAGGTCTAAGCACTAAATATAATATTTCTACTAAGCTAATGCTTTACTTCTAACATCTATTTAGGTACACACAAAATTATATGACTATTTAACCTACAGTACAGTAAAACAGAAATCTAAATACAAAGATGTGTGGGTAATCAGTTTTTATAACATAGATCATTAGTCAGACCTGAGAAACAAAATTTAGTGGTTTCCTACAGTATATGTAATACCAAATTTTGTGAAAGTCACAACCGAATACCAAATACACAACTTTGTTTCTTAGTCCTTGGGAACATACCTTACTGAATTCTAGCTCAAACACCTGGGGTTCTATTTATTCAATGTTTTTCTTTGCTGGATACTATCATGTCCTGAAAAAACACTGCATTTCACTTGCCCAATGTGATTTTACATTTGATTAGTTTACACCAGCAAGAGAATATGATGGGCAAGCTGACAAATCAAAACGTCTGCAGCATATGCACTGAGGTATTTAACATTATGTCATGATTTCCCAGGATGCATCTGTGGAAAGACAGTCATCCCAAGATTCATCACAAGAAGAACCTTGTGAAAGAATCCTTCTTTTAGTGGAAATTACATTCTACTTACATAAACATTACAAACTTACTCTCTGGGGAAACCCAGTACTGTGCAAAAGTCTTAGATACTTTAAATCCATTGCACATTACCATCAAGGTGGAGTGTGATCAGTCACAACTTCTGCAGCAGGACAGGGACCACAAACACACGACCAATGTCATAAAGGACTAAATTCAGCAAAAAGAAGAACAAGGAGTACCGCAACATACAGTATACATTAGCCACCACAGAACCCTGATCTCAACATCATCCAGGCTATCTGAGAGTACCTGGATAGGCAGAAGAAAATGAGACCGCTAACGTCTGTAGAACTGTGGCCAAGTTCTTTATTTTGCATGGAAGAATCTCCCAGATGATTTCATTATAAAACTGAATAAGCGTGTGTGCCATGCCAACACAGCATCTAAGACCCTGGACCAGCCTAGGTGACAGCATCCCATATTGTTCTATCCTGATTATATACCTGAGACTGACAAGAAGTCGTCCACGGAAGTGATGTCGTCAACGGCCTCTGTGAGGATGCGAACCTGCTTCTCCCATTGGTCCTTGAACACGTCCATGTTGTCTTGTGCAACCTTGCTCTGAGGCCTCGCTGCCAAGGTTAACGCTGCATTGATCACCTGAGGAGTAACAACAAGGTTCAAATGTGTTTGTGCTTGTGGGTCAGTCCAAGGACACGCTGTCTGCAAATCTAACACACTTCTAAAGTGGGGTACCTGCCTCTGCGAGATGTCACTCGCAATGCAGCACCCCGAAGATGAGGCACCTGGGTGCCCTTCGCGCGCAAATTAGCCATTTCACCTCGGCACTGCTACCAGGAGAGTAGCTGCCTGTCACTCTGAATGTGTGAGAGCTTGTACACTAACGCATAGGCTGTGCTGACAGCCATTTACCTTATCAGCGTGTCAGTACTTGCATGCTAACACGCTAGCTCTGCTGACAGCCATTTACCACCTCAGGTCACAGGGTTTTCCAAAATCCATTCCAGGAGATCTAACCATAAAATGTAGTGTTTATTCTCCAGGGTTGGCATTATCGAGATGTGGATGTAAAGAATGGTCACTAGCTAGCACAGTCACTAGATCAAAGCATTTTAAAATGAACCCTAACTATGAAACATAAACCATACTGCTAACCTGGAGCAAACTTTACATTTACATCAAAAAGGTGTGATTTTTTATTTTCAAAGAATTTGAATTTGAGGCTGTCTAGCAATAAACTTATTCTGTCAGAATAAGATGCATTCCTTGACCTTTGTTTAATTACACTCAGCTTGAGGGCACCTAATGATGATAATCTACATAATTGCGGTTCTTACCTGATGGTCCTTAGACCGTGTTCAGTGGGATCATGTGTTATTACTGTGCTACTCCAGGTTAGTGTCCTGAATTGTGCCCTGTTCATTTACAATGCAGTACCAGGGATCACAATGTGGTAGGGAATACGATGTAATTTGAAAGAAAAAAAATATTTTAAACCATTACATTGAGTAAAAGGAATTTACACTACATAACTCTGCACTAGCTGGTAATACCATTTCTTTGATTCTTTGAATACCATTTCACTTCCAGCAACACTGGTCTCACATCAAGGGACTAACCAGGACTGACCCTGCTTAGGGTTAGACGCAAATAATCAGTGGATTACAGGGCGCTATGCTGTTGATCACACACTAGCATGTAATAATGTTCAGAAGAATGTAGTAATGTCATGAAGAATGTAGTAATGTTATGAAGAATGTAGTAATGTTATGACGAATGTAGTAATGTTATGAATAATGTAGTAGTGTTATGAGGAATGTAGTAATGGTATGAAAAATGTGGTAATGTTATGAAGAATGTAGTAATGTTATGAAGAATGTAGTAATGTTATGAAGAATGTACGAATGCTATGAAGAATGTAGTAATGTTGTTAAGAATGTAGTAGTGTTATGAAGAATGTAGTAATGTTATGAAGAATGTAGTAATGTTATGAAGAATGTAGTAGTGTTATGAAGAATATAGTAATGTTATGAAGAATGTAGTAGTGTTATGAAGAATGTAGTAATGTTATGAAGAATGTAGTAGTGTTATGAAGAATGTAGTAATGTTATGAAGAATGTAGTAGTGTTATGAAGAATGTAGTAATGTTATGAAGAATGTAGTAGTGTTATGAAGAATGTAGTAATGTTATGAAGAATGAGTAGTGTTATGAAGAATGTAGTAATGCTATGAAGAATGTAGTAGTGTTATGACAAATGTAGTACTGTTATGAAGAATGTAGTAGTGTTATGAAGAATGTAGTAATGTTATGAAGAATGTAGTAATGTTATGAAGAATGTAGTAGTGTTATGA
>JACXGM010002067.1:0-11001 GCA_016801145.1 Umbra pygmaea | reverse complement strand
TTGATATTTTAAAGATTATTTTTTATTCCCTGGGTTTTCTTTTTAAAGAGAAGGGCTATGCAACACACCAATAAATATAATTTTTAACATAAATCCTCAAATGTATTGATTTGTTGAATTTATTGCACCAGTTAATGAAATGACTGTTTCAGTTGAAAATGTTTTTCGGGCAGTCTTCCTATTGATTGTCGTATCCCTGATTGTTATGAATGCAGGTTGTCGGTGAATGAAAATGGAAACGTTTAGATTTTCAAACTCTGGCATCTTTCCAATATGAATTACACATCAATTTGCAAGCCAAGATAATGTGACTCACAGGCTTGACGTGACCTGCAAATACAACTGCATTAGGGTAAAACCAGCCATTCATTTAAGGTCTTAAGAAATGGAGAGTTTAACTTTAATGATAATATTCACCCAGGCAATTGGTACATGGTGCCTTTCTTCAAAGGGAAATAATTCAGCATCAATGTCTGACGAGTATCATCATGGGTGGTACCTAAAATATTAACTCAAAAAGAAAGACACTCAGGGAAATATGCTAATTACACATTACACCACAAAGCAGGGCTCTTTAACTCTGGTCCTGGAGGGCCATAATATATCTGGGTGTTGTTTCTAACTTGTTGTTAATTCCACTTAGCTGGTGTCTTAGTTCTGAATCATTCCCTGATTAGAAATACAAAATATTTTATGCCCTCAAGATCAGGAGTATAATAGACCTACAATATAGTATCAGTCAAAAGATGTGTAGACCTTGGAATTATTTAATCTATTTACCAGCACAGTAAGAATTGTTTTGCTCAGAAGAGCCACAAAAGCTGTCTGTATCAGTACTACACTTCCTTTTGGGAAAAAAAGGGAATATAGAGAAGTGATGGCTCAGCATCTGGTAATATCATGTAAAAACATTTTCAGGTCTTCAAATGCCTTTTCATCAATTTGTCCAGTTAATTAACATTTTGTTAAGATTTGTTCTAGCAAGACACTACTTGCTTTTTGGAAAACACATTTGTGTTTTCTTCATCTATTCATGTTAATACTGTTTGCCTCACTTTACACTTACTGCCCTTATAAATAGCTTCAAACACCATGTCCATAGATGAACATTTGACAATACTACACATTACAAAAACAATACCCTGAGTGTTAACTGACAAAATTAAAAGGTTTCACTTGCATATTAATTGAGATAACACTATTTTAACACATAGCTGTTTATTAGCAGTATAGTTCATTGAACTCTGTAGTGTTGATTAATATTTTGGCAAAATTTATAAATTGCATTATATAACAGCTAGAATTATTTGTATAAATACTGCCGGTCAAAGGTTATAAAACAGGGATTTTCATGTTTTTGATAGAAATTCAGAGGGGGCATTTAGTTGATTAAAATACACTACAGTATATGGCCAAAAGTATGTGGACGCCCCTACTAATCCTTGAGTTTAGGTGTTTTAGCCACACCCATCTCTCACAAGTATATTAAATCCAGCACATAGTTATGCAATGTTCATAGACAGTCATGGCATAAAGAAGAGCTCAGTGACTTTAAACATGGCACTGTCATAGGATGCCACATTTGCCATTATAAGTCATTGCCATAAGTCACAATGTTTCTAGAAATGTAGTAGGCAGTTGCATAATTCCATGGGCTGTTTACAGTTATTTCAGCTTTCTATATTGTTTTAATATTAAACAATGCATGGTAAAAGGAAAAATTACTAAATGGGAAGAAAAAAACATGATAAATGATATGAAAGGTGCACTCGCCTGGAGACTAGGGATAAAAGCAGTAAACACTGGAAGAAGATAAAGAGAATGTTGGGCGAGACCAACAAACCTATGGAACCACTGGAGAATAAATAAAAGGATGGTTGAAACCACAACTCACGGGCACCGATTCTCTACAAACAAATCTGAAAATAACGAATAACTCAGAGTGGCATAGAGTAGAACAATACAGTAACACAAAACAGCAAACACATATACAGCATAACATGTTCAACGAGGACTGAGGTAAGCTGAGGGACTTAAATACATAGAGTGCTAATGGAATGAGGACCTGGCATGCATGATTACGGAAAACAATCCATTGGTTGTTGAGGGGAATATGAGTGCTATTTGAGGATAAATAAAAAAAACAGAGGTGGAGTCGGAGGAAAATGGTAAACCACCAACATTACATGTGGCCACATGGGGTAAACCATTACAATAAAGCTCTCTGCCATTAGCAATGAAAATATTTTCTCTGGATTGATGAATCACACTTCACTATCTGGAAGTCTGATGCATTAATCTGGGTGTGATGGAAACCAGGTGAACACTACCTACTGGAATGCATAGTGTAAGGTTTGGTGAAGGAGGGATATTGGTATGGGGCTGTTTTTCTTGGTTTGGGCTAGGCCCCATAGTTCCAGTGAACGCTTTGAACACCTTTGGGATGAACTGGAATGGAGATTGTGAGCCAGGTCTTCTCATAACAACATCATTGCCTGATTTCACAAATCAAAGAGGGGCCAACTCCACATTAATGCCAGATGTTTCTGAATGGGATGTCCAACAAGCTCATATGGGTGTGATGTTCAGGTGTCCACATCATTTGGCGAAGTAGTGTATATTTCCAAGACATTACTAACCATGACCAAGCACCATGTGCCATACCACATTGCAGACCTGATCCCGGAATACTCCAACCAGTTCAAAATGAGAGTCTCAACGAGTTTAATAACATCAGAGTGGCACAATCTGGAGGTTGGGATAATCGTAGGCTGCACCATGTCTGTGACCCTATTCACCCTGGCGATGAACATGATTGTCAGCAGAGCCAAAGTGCCGGGCCCTCAGTCTCAATCAGGATATGCCAGCCTCTAATCAGGGCTTTTATGGATGACCTGACAGTCACCACAGAGTCAGTGCCAGGAAGCAGATGGATCCTTCAAAGGCTAGAGAAACTCATCCAGCGGGCTCTAATGGGCTTCAAGCCAGCAAAGTAAAAACCACTTGTGCAAAAGAAGGGTTGAGTCGTGGATAAGTTCCACTTCAGCATTGAAGGGTCACTGATCCCAACCGTCTCAGAGAAGCCAGTGAATAGTCTGGGCAATGATTGACAGCAGCCTTAATGACTCCACATCTGTTCAGTCAACCTGCCAGGAACTGGACAGCTGGCTGAGATCAGTTGACCAGTTGGGGCTCCCAGGAAAGTTCAAGGCCTGGATATACCAGCATGGTGTATTGCCAAGAGTTCTCTGGTCGCTACATACCTACAAGTCCCCATCTCCACCATAGAGACCTTGGAGAGGAGGGTGAGCAGCTGTCTTAGGAGATGACTGGGGTTTCCCAGAAGTCTCAGCAAAATCCCCCTTTACAGGAACAACACAAAGCTCCAGTTGCTTTTGAGGACATTGGAAAAGGAGTTCACAGTGACATGGGCAAGTATGATGTACAGGGACTCGGATGACCCGAAGGTGGCCCATGCAGGGGTGGTGGTAAAGACTGGAAGTGGAGAGTCAAGGATGCTATGCTGGAAGCGCAGTCACGACTGGTTCCAAGATATCTGGTGGAAATATTGACCCATGCAGGAATGTTCCCAATGCCACGGTACGGGAAAAGTAAGGGGAAAGAAAAGTGAATGATGATTCAGAAGGAGGTGAAGGCTGCAGTGGAGGAGGGGAGGTGTAAAAGAGCTGCTGGTATGAGCCAGCAGGAGGCCTGGACAAGGTGGGAGAAAGCCATGGACCAGAAAGTCACATGGACAGATAGTTGGTCGGCAGAGCAGCACTACATCGCTTTCCTTATTTGGCCGGTGTATAACATTTTACCTAGCCCACCGAACCTCTTCAGCTGGGGTAAAGTGGAGTCAAGAGGATCATCAGCATATATTGAGCTCCTCCACTCAGCCAGGGTCAATGCACTTGGCGTCACAATCAGGTACTGAAGTCAATTGCAGAGGCCTTCAGCAAGGGAATCAGCAGCCGAGCAAACATGACCATCCAAGCAGTTGCTTTTGTAAAGACATGAGAGCATCCACGGGCAGGACAGAGGAATGTACCAGGGGTCCTGGTGAACACCCAGGACTGGCAGATATTGGTGGACCTGGATAAACAGCTAAGATTCCCCCTGCACATTGTCAATACCACTGTGAGGCCAGACATCCTCTTGGTTTCAGAGAGCACCAAAAACATCATCATGGACCTGACAGTGCCTTGGGAGGACCGCATGGAAGAGTCACGTGAAAGGAAGAGGACCAATTATGAACAGCTGGTCATCAGCTGTGGCATGCAAGGCTGAAGGTTAGATGCATGTACATCAAGGCTGCAGAGGATTTGTGGGGCACTTACTCCACAAAGCCTTAAGTGCATTGGACATCACAGGACTAGCAAGGAGCAGAGCCATCAAGAACATAACTGAAGCAGCTGAAAAAGCCTAAAGGGCACTCTGATTCCCGCGAGGAGGTCCATGGAGATTAGCAAGTGCAACCAGAACACAAGCTGTGGCCTGATCAACCACGACTGGCTTGCCTGGGCAGGAGTGTCTGATGTTGTAAGACCCAAAACACCCAGGCCCTCATTTATGAAACGTGCGTACGATCTAAAACAGGCATAGGACGGGTGTAAGCCGATTCCTATGCAAAGCAAGGGATTTATCAATTTGAACGTGAGCGTAGGCTGCGATAAAATCTCACGTCTGGTCTGACCTCTTGTATGCAAGTTCTCCAGTGTGACTAGCGGTGTTCATGGTATAACCATCCGATCATTGATGAATGTGTGTGCATCACAACTACCCCGTATTGCAAGTTACATTTCAGAATTACAAATTAATTGTATACAGCACATTGCTATTAAGTGGTATATTTTTTCCCTTTTACTTCGAGGTGGCCTAGAACATGAGGGCTGAAATTAGGCAAACAACAATTTCAATATTTATATAAATTAGGTTAGATTTGCATGTGATTGGTGAAATGTTTATTTAGTCACCTATTTTAAGTGCTTTGGGAGTCCTGCAATCGAAAAAGATCTGGCTCTGCTAGAGGACCTTATTGCGCGCTCTCTACATTTGGGTTTTTGGCCACCGGGAACTTTCAGCGGGAGAACTGGGACAGGTCTGGTATATCACAGCTAACAAATAGTCGAAGTATGCCAGCAGTTTTGGTGGCTATAAGGTCCCTTTCTGGAATATTCAATTTCCATTTGATGATGCTCAGCAAACTGTGGATATAAGACAATTTTATGTGATTGCTGGGTTTCCAAATGTGATTGGAGCGATTGATTATAATGTGTCTGAGAACGGTGCCATTCAATGAAGATCTGTGGCCACAACAGCCACCTCTGGGTGTATTGGTTTTACCCCCAGTCCGACGCCCCTGCATGCATATATGTGGGCGTGATATTTAAATTAAGATTGATATCAACCGTCTGATTTATCAACACCCGCTCATTCGTATGCTGGAATTGGAGTGTTACAAATGTTTTGTAAATCACATGTGAGTTTTGTTGTAAGATGATTTCTGCGCTCAGATCTACACTGGTTTCTTGGTGGAAAACTACAGTTTATAAGACTGTATACCATGTTAAGTCAAATACACTGTGTTCCAAATTATTATGCAAATTATATTTTACACAGATTTTCTTACATACTGTAGTTGATGCAAATGACATTCAGTATAATTTTCAAGTCACCAACCAGTAGGGGTATTTTTGTTCTTTTAAACCTCAAAATGCACTGTTCCAAATTATTATGCACAACAGAGTTTGAAAACCTTTTATATGTTCTAAAGAACTGAAAATGGTCATTTGTTGAACTTGCCGCATTAGGAGGTAATATTTACTGAAATCAAAAGCTATTTCAATCAAACACATCGTAACAGGGCAAGTTACATGAATTTGTCTGGCATTAACCTTCCTCATTATGCCTTTATCTGCACAAACCCATCTATTCTCTGAATCAGCCATAAATCTCTTCACAGTACAATGATCACGCTTAAGTCTTCATGAAATATCTAATGTTTTCATACCGTGTCCAAGGCATTGCACTATTTGACACTTTTCCGCAGCAGAGAGATCCTTCTTCTTTCCCATATTGCTTGAAAGCTGTGGCCTGCTTAATAATGTGGAACATCTAGGGATGTAACGATATGCATATCACAATCCAATATGCATATCGTTACAGCCCAAGGAACATCCTTCTTAAGTAGTTCCTTTAATTGGGCTCACCTGGCAAAATAATTATCACAGGTGTCTGAGAGCCCGGAGACACAATACCATCCATGAGTTTTATTGAAAAACAAAATATTTCATGTTTATGACACTTAATGCCAATGTACATAATAATTTGAATGCAGTGTAATACTTGAACTGTTTTAATTGTGTTGGTAGACAGTTTATAATAGCGATGTTAGGGGTTTGTTGTATTGCCAATACACCACCGCAAAAGGCCATTCCAGGATCACTGCATTGCCTAGTGCCCAAGAACAGATTCCAAGAACAGATTTTAGTCCATTAACAACACAATTACTTACTGCTTTAATGCAGTGGAATGCTCATATATATATATATTTGTGTGTGTACATGTGTATGTACATGTACCATCAGTTCCGTAACTATTTGGAAGAGTTATAATTATAATTAAAGCTGTCTACCACAGAATACTGGCATTAAAATTAAATAATGACTAAGAGCTCAAAGACCTTGGGCATTGTATAGCGTATATTTACATCCAAATCAGATGAACCATGTAGGAATTACAGCTTAATATATGTGTGCCCCTCTTTTAAAGGGGTCAAAAGTAATTGGACAATTGGCTGCTCAGCTGTTCCATGGGTAGTTGTCTATCCCTAATCAAACCCATCAAAAAGATAGCAAAACATTAGGTGTGACCAAATCAATTATTTGGTGCATTCTTAAAAGGAAAGGAATCCCTAGTGAGCTCAGGCACACCAAAAGGCCCTGAGGACTATGGAAAACAACTGTGGTGGATGACAGACCAACTCTTTACCTGCTGGAGAAAACCTCCTTTACAACGATTGGCCAGATCAAGAACACATGCATTATAATTATTATACAAGGTTAAAATACCACTTATTTTGGTGTAGATGTCTAAGACCACAATTGTGGGCCACGCATGTACACCTTTGATAGGGGTTCAAGCCCTGGCTCGGCCAACTGTCTGTGCCCTTACTCTTTGTTTCCCTATACTATACATACCCCCAGAAAATATTTCCTTTAACATACATTTCATCATTCATAGTGTTCCAAAAGAGGCCAACTAGTCGATACCCAAAGTGCAAATGCATCTGTCACAAATACAGAAAATACGCTATATGAAATCATGACAGAATATGACGAACATGGAAATCGCATTGGTAATTCCATGTTAACGTCTGAAATTGTCTAATCCTCGACTCAGTTTATGTCAATGTATCAGTAAGTGGGTCTCGGTGGGTGTGCGTGACCCTGGTGAGTTAGAGAAGCTCGCACCTTGAATGATATTAGCCCCCCACACCCAATTCCAAAGCCTCTTTACTAGCCTCCCTTTCCTTCCATTAGGCAATGCAGGGTCCCTTGTGAAATTGGCCCGAACCTTAACCTTGGAAATAACTTATTGATTACCACCTACTCCTCTGCCAGAAAGGAAAGGTAGGCCGCTCCAGGAAACCAGAGCGCTCTCTCTCTCTTCTAATCCCACACAGCACTACCGAGAGCTCTGCTTGTGCCAATGCAAAGTTGCCCGGCGGCAAAGTTTCCATTCCACTGATTCCCATTCTTACATTCTGTCTTGCTGGGTTTCTTTGAACCCTGATATTCCAAAAAAAGTTGGTTTTGGAAGAGTAGTTCCATGAAAGAGGTTCTTTAAAATGTTAAGTAGAAATTGTGCATCAATATTACATTTTTAAAATACTGTTATATTAAAGGAAGTGGCCTTTAATAGACCACAAGGCAACATTTACACAAGTTTTTATACATAATATACTGGTTTAAAAATGAGCAGAAATTCAGCATTTCTTTTTTCAATGATAAAGTCTGTTTTTTTCTAGTCAGATTTAAACATATGTTTACCATTTCCTGGTATTTGGTGGTGAAATGGCGGGCTGAGCATAACTGTTCAGGCCTGTTAACCATAGATAGACAGGTTTTACAAGGAAAAACATGCCAAATGCCCTTGGAAAGTCTATTAAGAATTAATTATCATTAAAAAGTTTATGAATATTTTAGGTAATTTACACAGTTGTGCTGCAGGAGATTAATGAAAAAATGTGTTGCTGAATTCATTTTGGAACGTTATTTGATGTGTTTTGCATAATTTCTAATTTTATGAGAAGAAATACTGTTGGTGCTTTTTAGAGTTATGAGGAAGAACAAAGGAAGAAAGGTTTATTTTTTTAAGGGAAAGGTCAAAGGTCCAAGGGAACATGTTTTTGTCTGTTTTTCTGGAACATCTAAAGACCCATTATAAGCAGGCTGTCATAGGCAAAGGGTTAATGTTGCAAATGAAAAAAAAAATACTGAAAAGATTGCTTTTACATCCTGTTTCACAAATATCCCTTTTGTACCGGGTCCATCACTGAGGTGAAGTGCTTACCTGTGGGCAGAGGCTGTCGATCTGGGTGGCAGCCATGCGGACCAACTTCACCCCTTCCTCATTGTTGGAGATGGAACAGGCCAGGTTAGCTACCTAGAAACAGAAGACAACAATTCAGCCAGTTTTCAACTTTTTTACTTGAGTTATATAGGATAAGCTCATTTCCGGAGCAACTTACAGGAGCACTGAAGTGCCTTACACGACAACCAATTTTTCACTTTGTCAGCTGTTGGATTTGAATCAGTGACCATGGGTTTACATGCGGTTCTAACAACTAGACTAGATCTGTCACCCCATAGAGTTTTGTATGTTTTTACATTGACAAAATGCTATGCCGCTCTGGTAAGTTTGCATGTTCATTAATAAAAGTTAAGAAGTCTCAGACACATGTCAACCCAAAGAGAATTAGTACAATCTTTTTAATGTGGTAACTCAATTAAGGACAATGAAACAAGAATCAGTTTTGGTCATTTTTCATGTTCATTAGAGGGTAACAAACACCAACAAAGCTCAATTTATGGACAGGTATTTGAAATTCTGCCTGGTACAGGCTTTTATTCATTACTGTTTGTCTCTCTTAAGATGCAAGTGCCTTTGCTATTGCTATTTGCCACGCTCTGTTAGTTTTCACCTGAAAGCCGATGAGCGCCGACACAATTTCCTTACTAACTCTCTCGGTTGCTGGCCTCTTATAATGTGTGCAGATAGGGATTCCAGGAGGATGCTGTATCCGCCACAGCCTTAACTCATGTCTGTAGCTTTCTGTACAGGCCGCAGAGGATTTAATGCTTGGCTTGGAAAGGCAGTGTCGGGGCAAAAAAATATATATATACGAAGGTTGCTCAACTGTTAGATTGGTATTTGTTATTCCCCTGCATCAAAACCTGGTGAGGGTCCGCCCCCACCTCATCCATGTCCACCCTCTTAACTCTCGCACTACCCTCTGCTCCATGCACACTTTCTCTCATATCTTTCATTTAAAAACCATGCTGATATTTGAATTATCCAGACTGCATTAAGGGCTATAATAGGAATGATCCCCTGGACTATCCAAAGGGCATATTTTGGTGAGAAAGCTGAAGAAAAAAAGGAAAAAAGTAAAGAAAAAAAGAACGAAAGACAAAAATAATTTAGGGATTGGAAAGAACAGCTGTCTAGCATCTCAGCTGTACCACAGCTATGGCATCACAGTAAGTGCAAATGTACTCCATTCCAATCACTGCCTTATGAAACACAATTACCCTGAAGTGTCTGAGAGGTAAATGGAGAACTCCACCCTAAATGGTGAATGAGTGGTGGCCATGTTGCACAGGATTCATACAATGGACTCTCAGCCCACTGGCAACACCAAAAATGGCTTAAATGGGCTCCTGGAGGGAAACAGTCACATTCTCAGCATGTGATTAATTAATGGTGAGCTTGGGTAGGCCCAAATCATTACTGTAACTCATTGGTGCAAAAAGGCATGTCATTGTCCAATTACAATGCCAGATGGCCTTCATAGTGACATGCCCTTTCAGTAAACTATGCCGAACAGTGGTTATCCCTACTGCCAAAGTTACTACCTTTAATTCCCAACATATGCTAGAGTTAATATCTCTGCTTTGTATAAGTTATAGTACTTTATCTGGCGTCTATATTCATAAGTACCTGTCGCACTACCATGTCAGCTTCATTCTCTATGCTTCCCTGTCTCGCCCTGTCACCATAACATTTTGTACACCGTGCTTAATCTCAATGTTTCCTTTATGTAACTCCCAAATTCGGTGTAATCTAATGGCGCCCCCAAAAGGAATTGGCAACATGACGGCAATACATTGAAACTGAACTAAATAGACAGATGCCTGTTGGCGGCTAGCACTGCCAAGAAAAATCAACGCTTATTCCGCTCGTACGTTATTTTTGGAGGCAAATTGAGGTAAATCTAATCTGTGTGAGAAGATTCTTGCTCATGGCTCTGCTTCCTTTTACTAGTGACAGCTATGAGTGCCTTAATGGATTGTTCTCCTGTGTGTATGTGCATGTGCTTGTGTGTGTGTGTATATTACAGAGCTGTTTTCAAATCGGGATTCTAGCTCACTCTCTCTGTAGCAGTCCAAACGCAGGCCCTCTTTACGGCCAACCATTGCCCTCCATTTCTCTCTCCCTCTCTCTGCGGCCCTAAAACACTCCAAGCTGGACATGTGCCAGCACAACATGCCAAGCCAAAACGAATAATTGCAATTATCCAAAGAAGTGCTTCGCCTTTGTGGTTTAGCTTTAAGAAATAAAACAAAATAATGCCAGAAACAAAAATAAAAACTGGTGGTTTGCCTCGCGAGGTTCATGATGATGGTCTGCATGTCAAACTAAAACTCATGATTCAAAGGACTCTGCATGGGTGTGGGTGTGAGAGAGAGAGAGAGGGGGGGGGGGATTAAAGAG
>JACXGM010002066.1:33320-49311 GCA_016801145.1 Umbra pygmaea | reverse complement strand
AGAGTCTTCTTAGCGGGCTAAGAGTGAACGTTATCGGGGAACCGGGCCCTGGCCTCTTCGCTAATACTACAGGGTCTGTCAGACATACTGTAAATATCTGGCCTCTTCGCTAATACTAAAGGGTCTCTCACACATACTGTAACTAACTGGACTCTTCGCTAAAACTAAAAGGTCTGTCAGACATACGGTAACTAATTGGCCTCTTCGCTAATACTACAGGGTCTGTCAGACGTACTGTAACTAACTGGACTCTTTGCTAATACTAAAGGGTCTGTCAGACATACTGTAACTAACTGGCCTCTTTGCTAATATTAAAGGGTCTGACAAACATGTTGTAAATACAGTGCCTTGCGAAAGTATTCGGCCCCCTTGAACTTTTCGACCTTTTTGCCACATTTCAGGCTTCAAACATAAAGATATGAAACTGTAATTTTTTGTGAAGAATCAACAACAAGTGGGACACTCGTAAGTCGCTTGGGGTATGTCTCTATCAGTTTTACAGATCGAGAAACTGACATTTTTGCCCATTCCTCCTTGCAAAACAGCTTGAGCTCAGTGAGGTTGGATGGAGAGCGTGTGTGAACAGCAGTTTTCAGTTCTTTCCACAGATTCTCGATTGGATTCAGGTCTGGACTTTGACTTGGCCATTCTAACACATGGATATGTTTATTTGTGAACCATTCCATTGTAGATTTTGCTTTATGTTTTGGATCATTGTCTTGTTAGAAGACAAATCTCTGTCCCAGTCTCAGGTCTTTTGCAGACTCCATCAGGTTTTCATCCAGAATGGTCCTGTATTTGGCTCCATCCATCTTCCCATCAATTTTAGCCACCACCATGTTTGACAGTGGGGATGGTGTGTTCAGGGTGATGAGCTGTGTTGCTTTTAAGCCAAACATAACATTTTGCATTGTTGCCAAAAGGTTCCATTTTGGTTTCATCTGACCAGAGCACCTTCTTCCACATGTTTGGTGTGTATCCCAGGTGGCTTGTGGCAAACTTTAAATGACACTTTTTATGGATATCTTTCAGAAATGGCTTTCTTCTTGCCACTCTTCCATAAAGGCCAGAATTGTGCAGTATATGACTGATTGTTGTCCTATGGACAGACTCACCCACCTCAGCTGTAGATCTCTGCAGTTCATCCAGAGTGATCATGGGCCTCTTGGCTGCATCTCTGATCAGTCCTCTCCTTGTATGAGCTGAAAGTTTAGAGGGACGGCCGGGTATTGGTAGATTTGCAGTGGTCTGATACTCCTTCCATTTCAATATTATCGCTTGCACAGTGCTCCTTGGGAGGTTTAAAGCTTGGGAAATCTTTCTGTATCCAAATCCAGCATTGAACTTCTCCACAACAGTATCTTGGACCTGCCTGGTGTGTTCCTTGTTCTTCATGATGCTCTCTGTGCTTTCAACGGACCTCTGAGACTATCACAGAGCAGGTGCATTTATACGGAGACTTGATTACACATAGGTGGATTCTATTTATCATCATTAGTCATTTAGGTCAACATTGGATCATTCAGAGATCCTCACTGAACTTCTGGAGAGAGTTTGCTGCACTGAATAATTTTGCTCGCCATATTTGTCAGTTTTTCATTGGTTAAAAAAGTTTGAAATATCCAATAAATTTTTTTCCACTTCATGATTGTGTCCCACTTGTTGTAGCTTCTTCACAAAAAATTACAGTTTTATATCTTTATCTTTGAAGCCTGAAATGTGGCAAAAGGTCGAAATGTTCAAGGGGGCCGAATACTTTCGCAAGGCACTGTAGCTGGCCTCTTTGATAATAATAAAGGGTCTGTCAGACATACTATAACTAACTGGCCTCTTTGCTAATACTACAGGGTCTGTCAGACATACAGTAACTAATTGGCCTCTTTGCTAATACTACAGGGTCTGTCAGACATACAGTAACTAACTGGTATCTTTGCTAATACGAAATGGTCTGTCAGACATACTGTACCTAACTGGCCTTTTCGCGAATACAGTACTAAAGGGTCTGTCAGACATACTGTAACCAACTGGCCTCTTTGCTTACTAAATAGTAGGGCTGGGCGATATGGCTGAAAACTGTATCACAATAGAAGTGTTTCATATTGGTCGATAATTATTGATATGTTTAATGACCTATTTAGAGTAAGAAGCAGGAAAAAAATATTAAACATTTTTGTTTTAAACTTAACCTTCCACTGATTATAATCCCCTCAGTGATAAAGGCAGAAATGTCAACACAACCACAGAAAACACTCAAATAATAAAAATTTAAACATAAGTCTAAAATCACTATGAACACTCAACAATTATCTCTTACACTAAGGTGCAAAATTAAAGAATACTCAAGAAATGCTTAGTAAAGTGTAATAAAATAGTGCAACATGTTAAATATAAACATAGAGAAACCTGAGACCTGAGAAGGTGGTAAAACAAGTTTGTTATTATATTACCAGTCTTGGTGGGGATGACGGTTTTGCATAATTTGCAGACGACATTGGTCTGACTACAGTCATATTTATAAAATCGCAAAAAACTGCCATACTGGCGAGCTGACTTTCCTGTTTTATCAACAATTTTGTCGCTCGCTCCGGTACGCATTTTACGCGTATCACTCCACGCCATTTCAGTTACTGAAGAATCCAACATGAGACAACAATATGGCGCAACCAAACTTGATACTGTTACATGATTGGCTGTTAGCATGTCACTCGCTACGTTGCTAGGTTAACAGAGAGTGAGGGCCTTTGTTAATGCAACCAAAATTGCTTCGCAATCTCTGGTCTCTTCCAACGAAGAAAAGGAAATTATTGAACGTTTTGTCGAACGCATATTTTATTGATATTGATTGTGTCTATCGTGAGACATATCATTAATGTTTTATCTCCCAGCCCTACTAAATAGTGTGTCAGATTTGCTGTAAAGAACTTGCGTCTTCACTAATACTAAAGGGTCTGTCAGAGATACAGTAAATCACTGACCTCTTCGCCAGAGTTGGGAAACAAGTTACTTTTACATTTGTTAAAAGTAATCTGGTTACAGTAATCCAATTACTTTTACAATTGTAAAAAGTAACTTACCCAACTCTGCTCTTCACTAATACTAAAGGGTCTGTCAGACATACTGTATTTACCTGGCCTCTTCGCTAATACTAAAGGGTCTTTCAGACGTACTGTAACTTACTGGCCTGTTCGCTAATTTTAAAGAGTCTGTCAGATGTACTGTAACTAACTGGCCTCTTTGCTAATACTAAAGGGTCTGTCAGACGTACTGTAACTTACTGGCTTGTTCGCTAATATTAAAGTCTGTCAGACGTACTGTAACTAACTGGCCTCTTTGCTAATACTAAGGGGTCTGTCAGTCGTACTGTAACTTACTGGCTTGTTTGCTAATACTAAAGATTCTGTCAGACATACTGTAACTAACTGGCCTCTTTGCTAAAACTAAAGGGTCTGTCAGACATACTGTAACTAACTGGCCTCTTCGTTAACACTAAAGGGTCTGTCAGACATACTCTAACTAACTGGCCTCTTCGCTAATACGGTACTAAAGGGTCTGTCAGACGTACTGTAACTAACTGGCCTCTTCGCTAATACGGTACTAAAGGGTCTGTCAGACGTACTGTAACTTACTGGCCTGTTCGCTAACACTAAAGAGTCCTTCAGATGTACTGTAACTAACTGGCCTCTTCGCTAAAACTAAAGGGTCTGTCAGACATACTGTAACTAACTGGTCTCTTCCATCCAAGAAACCTGCATTCATTGCCTCTACTATTTTAAAGATTGTTTTTCCAGCACATGTGTTTGGGGTATACCACTATGTCGGGGTGAGGGTCTCTGGATTATATGTGAAGTTCTCTGGTTTAAATGTGGGGGTCTGTGGGTTATATATGGGGGTATCTGGGTTATATGTTCAGGTGTGTGTCTCTGGTTTACATTTAGGAGTCTCTGGGTTATATTTGGGGGTATCTGGGTTATATGTTCAGGTGTGTGTCTCTGGTTTACATTTAGGGGTCTCTGGGTTATATATGGGGGTATCTGGGTTATATGTTTAGGTGTGTGTCTCTGGTATACATTTAGGGGTATCTGGGTTATATATTGGGGTATCTGGGTTATATGTTCAGGTGTGTGTCTCTGGTTTACATTTAGGTGTCTCTGGTTTATATATGGGGGTATCTGGGTTATATGTTCGGGTGTGTGTCTCTGGGTTACATTTAGGGGTATCTGGTTTATATATGGAGGTATCTGGATTATATATGTGGGTCTGTTGGTTACACATAGGTTTTGGTATGAAAAAGTGCAAAGAGCCCAATAGGTTAAAAAAATGATGTTTGCTTCTCTGCCAATAAACAAACAATAAAATTGCTGTGTTGAGGACAGAGTGAGGCCTGCTTTACTTTCTTTCAGCTGAATGATGTAAGAGCACACTGATAAATTGGACAGCTATCCACATCTGCCTCCTCAACTGTTTAAACATGCTTAATTTACTTTTTAGAGATAATTATTGCTTTGGCAAGAACTATAATGCAGTATGTATTATTGAAGATGTTGGAAATAAATAGTATTTGGATATGCAGTAAAGGGACCTCTGTCATTGCTGACATCATTACATTGAAAAGCTGTGGATAGTTGATTGGACAAAACAAGAACATTGTGCAGGACCAGTGAAAAGCATGCTGGGACTTTATATAGATTGACGTTGGCCTGAGTTATGGAGAGACCAATCTAGGGTCATCATGCTATACTCCATAACTGTGTCTAATATGGCATAATTTTTCTACATAGCCCATGTTATTCCCCTTATAATGCACCCTATTCTCTAGATAGTGGACAGAGAGCACTTTGGGAGACAACCCATGTCTCTTTGCCCTATACGTTCCATATCTTACTCCAATATGTGCAAGCTAGCTGCTCTACTCCAGCTTTCAGCCTGTGATGTCAACACGATCTGGACCGTTGTCATTGATGTAATACAGCTCCAATCAGAACGGGCTGCCAACTGCTGTACTTTAAAACTTTGAAGTCTCTGTTGGTCATTGGGGACTGAGGCAATCCGAATAGACATTTGTAAAGAATGAACTTTTGACACAATTGGAAAGGAGTATATGGCTAGCTATTAATATGATGGAGATGGTTAAAATTCTTTTTTCATATTGAAATAAGAACAATTTGGAAGCCATATGTGTTGATTTGCAAAATAATAGGAAAGAGATGTGTTAATAATTGGTGTCGTCTCTTCAAACGCCATGTTGTTTTTTGTTCTGATACTTCTTGGTTAGATATTTAGATCATTTGGTTTCCATTACGCCTCTTAGGTGACTGTTTTTTTCATTTAAATGTTCTCCAATTACCCAAGCAAAATTCATAAATATTACAGATATCTCTTCTTCTGTGAGTTTATTTAATTGTACAAATGTATAAAAATGCTGAAAAGATCATCCTTGGGATGCAGCGTGTATAATTTCATTCCCACAGTCTCCAACCAGCAGGGGGGCAGTTCGCAGACCCGGGCCAGAACCCAACAGCGTTATTTGATTTAGAGAAGGCTTGTCCTCGGCCATAGAACAGCCCAGTATGAAACGTCTGCATTATTACTCCTCTGACAGAGATTGATGTTTCACAGAGCCATCTGCACATGCAAAACTACCAGAGCAATGTACTCTTTTCGGGGAAGACAAAAGAACCGATTCAATACAGATCTTGTGGACTGGAAAAGCCTTATGTTGGCCTATGATTTTTCAAGGAAGATGTTTTTGTTTATTTTGAATTATTCTTGTTGACTGTTTAACCAGGCAAGTTTATTACGAATCAATTATTCTCTGTAACAATGAGCTGGGGGAATGTTAAAAGGTGGAGGGGCAATTAGGGTTTACTGTCTTGCTCACTGGCAGAATGACTAAGCGTTTAATTTGGCAGTTGGGGGATTTAAAACAGGGATCTTGTGGACACCAGTCAGATCCAATATTCACAAGGCCAGCTTTATTTGCATGCCATTGTATTGTTGTTTACAAGTGTTTAGTCATTATTTCTCAGAAACAAATGTTTGTTTTGGAGAGCTTTATTTAGTCAAATCACCAAAACGTTTATTTTATTTAATGTTTTTCAGTAAAAAGCATTGTTTTTGTAAAATCGTAATACTGTCAACAAAATAATAATAAAAAAGAATAATAAACAATACAAAAGTGATTTACATATTCACCTTTCCACATGTTAAACTAGTTGTCATTTAAAAGCTTGGGATTTATAGCAAATAAAACATCTAAATTATTTCACTTTCAATGCATTTATAAGTGAATGATTCAATAACAGAGGCATGTAAAACTGGCACTGGACTGCTTCATTTAAATCGTTTGCAAATTTCTGCTATAGTCATAGGCGTAGATTATGGTGGGGACACATCCCCACCAGATTTCGTAATGAGTAATTTTGTCCCCACAACTTTTTTTGAGAAAGACCCGGTGCGGGGTAGCAACTTTTCCCGGTAGGCCGTTATAGTAGTTATATATTGCAAGTGTTTTAGCAACATCATCCCGCTGGTCTAAACTGAGCAGCCTTTCTGAATAAGACGGTATACTGCTAGAAGCACCCCATAGACGTGCGGTCTGGGTAGGCAAGCTAGGCACTATACCCTGCCAAAATTCAAACATAAAAATGTTTATAATTCATATAAATTTGTATTTTTAATGTTAATTCTTGTGATTTATGCAATGTGTGTGATATTCCAATTATGATACTCTGTTATATATCAAACATGGACCAATTAAATTAGAGAAATATCTACTAAGATATTAGTAGACATTTGCACATCTTACGTCATTGCACCAGCTACATGAGCATAATCCCGGCGAAATTCTGTCAAAAAGTGTCGATTTCCGAATGCAAAGTAACAGGGAAGAGAGTAAACATGGAATGCTCCTAAAGCTTAGTTCCATATAAATGCACAGATAATTCGTTGTTTTGTCATTAGTGAAAAACAATATTGACCTTGTAGTTGAAAAAGGAGCAACATATGAAAAAATCTAAAAGCAGAAAAGTCACATGAGGTCTCGCAGTTAGTTGTTGCTGGTGTTACAAAGTTTCACGTGAGAGTTTATGTCAGCTAAGATTAGATTATTTAGACTGATATATTGAATGAAACCCCTTTTTGAATAGATATTGACATGAGCTAAGTGGCTAAATTATGATGCTTTTCATTGGAATTATAACTTCATGACATTTCCTTCTATGGAGTCCATTCATTCTCATTAGAAGATCGACACTTTGACTGGCAAAATGGGAGCCACCAGAAACACAAACTGCTAAGGTGAGTTGTACAAAACGTTTCTTTTTAGTAAACTCTGTGTACACAAACAATGTTCTTAATGTTCAAGTTCTTGTGTACAGCCCCTGGTGATACTTCATGTTGTGTCGAGCCTTACTAGTGTTTTAAAAATAACAATTTTGATGCTATCATATTATTGCCCCTATCCCTCCCATTCAAAAGGTGATTTGACCGAAACCAAAAATTGGTAAAAATCTTAAAAGTTGTGTTTACGTCCTAATTATGCTTTTAAATTAAGGTTTGACTTTTGTACATTCAAAAAAATACCTTAGGTTGCAATTTGGTGAGAGTTATGCTTTAAACTAATAACACACAAATCATTGTAATTTTCTTGTCTATATTGAGTACAAATGTTTGATGCCACAGCCCAAGTCAGACCATCTCACAACGATCTTTTTGAATTTCTTTTGGATGCTCTTGAGCCCGCTTCCCTGGATCTGGAGGCGCCTCGCAAGGCCACAGAGGGTGGTGATCCCATCCTGTTCCATCCAAATGATAAGTCAGTTGTTGAGTATGGTCGAGTTGAGTTCTATGCTTATTTGGGTATAATCGCGGATTTAGATCGCGGATATTCACTTATGGGGGTTAATTGTTTTATGATTACCGTAAATGTTTCACTGCTAAATCTGTTTATCCAGCGACTTAACATCTGTTTCGATCGGTCTGTTGTGGACTTGGGTCTCACTGGGAGGATCTTCGCTGATCTTCGCGGGAGTTTGTTGGGAGTTTCTAGTTGCCCTATTTGCTTGCTAAGTGCAACCAGTTTAATGAAAATATATTTTCATTTCGTAATTGTCGCTTTCTTCATAACTGCAGTTTCTGTGGGGAGGGTCATCTCTGGTCTGTGTGTCCCCACAGATTTCACCCTGTGACGAACATGAAATGAATGAACTTCATCTGTCCACTCCCATCTCTGTGCCAAGACTTTACGCTGTGCTGCGTGATCATTCTAATTCCTTTTAGGTTCATTAATTGATTCAAGGACGGGATGGCTTATTCAGGGTTTTATTGCTGGTCTCAGTGTTTTGCCTGCTTCGACTTTTGTTTATAAAATGTTGGTATGGGTTATATGATTTGGTCTAGCATTTTGGTTTACCGATTTGTAGTTGATTTGGTTTAGCGCTTCCCCAATTTCAAAATTCATCATGGTGCTAGTGAAGTAAAAGTGAAATAAAAATTGTGTACAGTATATACTGAAAAATAAAAGCAACTTTACTTGAATGGGGTCCTCGTGTGCAACGATGTTTGCTCACATGATTACAAGTTGTTGAATCTGTTTAATAGGATGATTTCCTACAGTTTGAAAGTACAATTCTTAACTTAGTTAGGAATAAAAAAGAAAATTCAAAGCAAATCCAGAAGAAGGTTCCTAAAAAGCACCAAGCTGAGGAAGGATATATTAATATTTTCATATAAACATATAAGAAGGGCAATTACGTTTGGATGGAACTACATTTTAAAACTAAATTATGTAAATTATGAACATATGAAGCACAGTTAGTAATCATGATGTAGCATGTTAATAGCTTAGGCTAAATGTTTGCTAGAGAGTAGGTCGGGGTGTGTGTATAAATTGACAACTCTCATTCTGATGTTAGCGAGTTCAACTCCAGATGACATTTAGTGTTTTGTTCTCCATTCCAGTGCTGCACAGGTGGCATGTGTGTTTTTGTAGACAGGCGATTGTCTGTTATTTTTTTTACGTTAACCCTAACGCTAATTTTAACATTAACCTTATTAACATCATGCCTAACCTTAAAATTAACTTTAATAGTGAACGTTTTAATATAATTTTAAATGCTATGGAATGTATAGAATGTAATGCTTGTGCAGAGTACTGGAGTAATAGAGACAGGAGCTAAGGATCAATGAAACGTAGTTTACTCGAAAAGACTCTGTAAATCATAACTACTTCAATGAGCAAAACACAGCATCTACACACGCACACAGACACACACAGACACACACAACACATCACAATAACAATGGTTGAAATGTGGATGAGCCCCATGTCCGGGTAAACAAACAATCCAGACATGAAACATAGAACACAGAAGCTGAAGGACCAGCACAGCCCAGCCAGGCAGGGGTCGACCATTAAATGGAATGTGTGAAACGTTCTCGAATGAATCCGTGAAACAAAACGTGCAAGTGCAAAGTAATAGAAGGATAAATATAGCTTATTTGTTTATTTTAAAACATGCAGCTGAAATGTAAAACACTTTAACTATCTTGGCATAACCTAATTCATGTTTTTAAGTTAGTTTCCTGTGAATGTAATTTGGGAGAATGCCTGGGATACATGGTTGCATTAAGAAAAATAAAGAATGTAGCACAACTGTCAATCTCTGGTATGGACTTGCCTTAAAAGAGTTACCGTCTTCCACGATGAGCTGGGAGACATTCTACATATAGCAACAATAGCCTGGTTGCTTCACAAAGTGGCATTTATGTGATAGTGGCAAAAAGAAAGCCAGTGTTGGAATACAAAAACTTACATAAAATTCCATTGGGAGTTTGCCAGAAGGCATTTGGGAGCCTGTGAAACCACAGAAGATTCTTACACCAAGCACATCATGAGATCCCCATCACTACCTTGAAACATGATGGTGGCAGCATCATGATATGAGGATGCTTATCTGCATCAGGGCCTGGAAATCGTTTGAAGATAGAGAGCAAAATGGATGCAGCAACGTACAGAGGTATGTACGAGACCTGGAACTTTGAGAAATATTAATCTTCATACAGCCAAAGCCACACTAGAGTAGCTTAAAAATAAAAAGGTCACTTGCATCTAGTGGTCCAGCCAAAGGTGACAGAGCTTGAGCAATCAAGCAAAGGACAATTGTCAACAATGCCTGTGTCCTTATGTGTTAAGCAGGTAGAGATTTATTCACGTAGATCCATGGGTGAAATTGCTGATAAATTTGCCTCTGCCAAATATTGACTAAGGGTAAATATTTATTAGATCATTTGTATTTTGTTTTGTATTTGTAATTAATTACAATTTGTAGATTGTTTTTTATGTTGACATTATGGACATTTTTGGGGTAGATTAATGGCAAATCTCCTGAATGGAAGTTTGATGTCATATTGTAGCACAATAAAACATGAAAAAATTGTGAATGATATTAAGAGCTCTCATCTGCCAACAGTGTGTTCACTTGCCCAAGCAAAGAAAATAATAACAATAGTTTGTGAATGTGCTTATGACCAGACTACTTTAGATATCTCTCTATGAAGTGGTGTCTGTCTGTCAACATACATTTTTTTTGTTTTTTTAAATGGTCCGCACTGCCCCAGAAATGTTTTTTTCCATTTTCCTTGATGAATTAAATAACTTAAACAGACTTACCAACCCTATCGATATACTGTGTACAATAAATAAATGTTTTTTTACAAATAACATATAACAGATATCTTAGCAAAGTTGTCATGTTACTTACTGTCCAGTTATCTTTTAGGAACATGATATTCTGTGTACTAAGATCTGAATGAGTGTTAAATGTGTCTTTTCCATTTGAAATCTAGGTTCTATAACTAATTAGTATAACACAGAGATGAGGCGAATGTGATAAATGGCAAGCACCTGGACCAGTCAAACCAGGAATTTCCTGCACATGCAACTATGTGAAGTACTCTCATTTAAGTGTTGTATATCATTGTAAAAAACAACATTATGAGTTATCGTGATGACAATTTTGAATTGCGCAATTTCTAAATATCTTGTATTCAGAATTGTATTTGTATGCTTTTTAGTTCAACATTTTCTTCACACCACCATCCAATTTACAAGGGAAATCATATCAACATCTGAGCCAAAATGGAGTTCAGTTGATTACATTTCAAGTAGCCCCATCATCTGGAGTGATTTTACAGTGTGTAAACCGAATGGTCACATATTACTACAATTGTCTTGAAATTGTCATATCAAACAATAGGTGGGTTCTCTGCACTAGCAGCTAATAAAATACCAATATCAAAACATCTTTCTATGGCTAGGTAAATGGAATACAATATTACTGTAATGCGGTAATGTAACCAGCAAAGACAATGTTATTTCTATCATAAAGACCATACAAATAGTGAAGTGACATACGAGATATACTTTTAGCTTTGTATATGGTCTCTTGAGTAATGTGCTACTTTGTGGTGTAGTGTGTTAGCCACAAGTATTTTGAATGGCTAATATGTTTTAGGTCTCAAGGCAGGCAATGTAATCTGTAAAGTTGTAGGTCAGGAATCCATTGTTTTAGGCCCTTGTATGAATGCACAGTGTATTTTATTCTATATTCAATAGGTTGTAGTTTACATACTATTTGTTTAAGAGGTACATTGATATTGACATTAAAGTAGGCTACCTTATGAGGTGTGAGAGAGGTGATCTAGGCATGACAGGAGGGGTTCTGGGGTGTTTTTCTGAGCGATGCTTCATCCTGACTGTCCACAAGAAATTACTTCCCTGACGGAACACAGAATTGAAAGTCATTTCTCTTTCAAAATAATGTCTCCATGTCTCTAGCAGTCAAAACCCTATATGTATTTATGGGCTAGTCTTGCATTGTTGCCCCAAACACAACACATGAATATGGGAAGTCTGGACAGGATGATGCCAAAGCCAATAAAACTGCATTGTGCACTAGGCAGCCAAAGACAAAGCAGTTTTGCCCTTTTCAATTCATTGCAAACACATTGCATCTGGAAGACATGGGTGGGTGTTCTACACAGTTGACTTCAATATAAATTGTTGGAATGCAGAGTTAAAGTGTCCAATGACTTGAATGGAGTTGGAGCAACAAACCAGAAGGAAGGAGGGGGGATGTTACTTGAAGATGATGGTTTCTACATGGCAGAATGTAGGCTGCATCAGTGGATCTAGAACCTGGTAATCAAAAGCTGTCTCTGATGAGCAGTTCATTAACAATTAATGGCTGAGTGCATTAAAGCGAAACTGAAAGCATTTTAACAACATGAAATTGTGTTAGAATATGCAGAAATGCACCTCCAGACAAAAACAGTGACATTAAGAAAATTATCTACCAAGCGATCATATATAACGTGTATATATAAAAGAAAGAACAAAGACATTTCACTAAAGCTTGACTCATAATTTTACAATTTTTTAAATCCATCAATTTATTTAAGTTTAAGAAAAATGAACGCGAACAGTTACTTGCTGATATTTGAATCTACTGGTAGCATAGCTAGCATATAGAAATTGGTGGGTATAGAAAAAACTAAGATTGTTAGCTTTAATGCAGTGGACTGTTATCGTTGACATGAGCATGCAGCTCTGGAAGACATTAAGGGAGCACTGCATAACCTTCAGTTGATCTTGTTTTACTGTTGATAGGTATGTCTTTGGGTAATATTAACATTTAAATTTTTTTCTATTAAACAGTGACAACATTTTGCACAAATTCTAAGTTTAAATATTGTAATTTAGAGCATTTATTAGCAAACAATGTCAACTGGTCAGAATAACAAAAAGATACAGCATTGTCAGACCTCAAATAATGCAATTGAGCGTGTGACCATTTTCCATTTGATCACATTCAAGAAGTTTTCAATGGGGTTGATTTAAGTCAGTCCTCAATGCAGAGTGTCAGACTGTGTGGGGTTGCACGTGGCATAGTGGGCTAAGTCGCTGCTTTGCAGAACAATCTACTGTACGTCATGATAGCCGGTGGATCAAGCCTGTCTATGGCCTCTCCAACTTTGCACGAATCCCCCAACAGGAGGCATCACAAATTGGCACTGCCCAGGATCTGGGATAGATAAGTCGGATTATCTACCTTTCCACATTGCTCTCCAGTGACTCCTTGTGTGCAGATCAGGTACCTGTAAGTTCAATCACAGAAGTATAGTTGGTGAGTGTAATCATTCAATGCATGAGCTGACTAAAGCAATGTGAAAGGAATCGTCCAGCTCTGCGCCATGTGGTTGGATGAACCATGTGAGTGCACTTCATCCTGTATCTGTCCAGCAGGGCAGGGTTAGTGGAAATTGGACAAGAACAATTGGGAGGGGAGAAAGAAGTGGGAAAACATCCCCAAAATATATAAAATAATTTTTGACTGCTCCATTGGCAATTATTGACTTCTGGTATAATGCAAAGTAGTACATGCTTCTGGTGAAAATGGAATATTAGTAATGTAACACCGCCTATATGCTGTGGTTCTTCTCTGGCGTCAACTTCTTCTCAGAACTTCCTGCGTATATTCCAGGAGTATTTCACAAGTGAAGCTTCATTTCAAAAAGAGATGTTAGAACTACCCTTCTAAGAAATGTCTCAAAACTAGCACACTGCCAGAAATGCAGTACATTAGCCAAACACTTACTAAGATCCATGTATGCATCAACAACTGCTTATAGTTATGTGTTTAGAAATTATGATTGTGGCATGATATATGTTCTTTTGGTAGCTGTGTGCTGAAAACTTCAATCTGATAGCACACGCCAATGTCTTGATTTGTATTGCCTATGTCGTGCCCAAACCAAGACGATTTTTCACATCTTAACACAATAAACCCTTTCATTGGGTTTAATTATTTATGGAGCAATAACTTTTCCGCACATGATGATTGCAAGTAAACACCTTACTTTGGTGTGGATTTTTTTCTCAGAATCATATCATAGTCTGTAAAGTAAAACAACCCACAAAAAGATCTGACAATTTTCAATGTGAAAAATATACAAAAATGCAACCATGAATCTGACAAGGAGCAAATAAACTATTTGTTGGTTTTGTCTATCAAAGCAAGAAAATATGATTGATGTTTTCTGATGAAAAATGTGTGGAATATTCTGAAAACATAAAGTGTAATTCTATATATGTAATGAATTGATTAGTAATGGAAAACGCATTTTTCTGGGGCAATATGTAAAATCTGACTGCTGTGTTGTGATTTGTACTTTCCAGGTCAAATTTCTGCCACTTAGATAACAGCTGTATCATATTTAACTCAACACAATAGTTAACGTGCTCTGTGTAAGGTTTTATCGAATTGGAAGTGTGACATGTAATAGGCTATAGGAAACTGCCTTCTTTACATCTCCACATCTCCTTATTTAAAGTATTTGTGTTTGCTACATGCTGGTGGACAATGATTAACATTGTTAGTACCAAGTTCTGAGAATCTCGTAAGTAAATTAAACCGCATATTTTGTCTCTATCATGCATATTTTATCTCTGATGGTGCTCTGGTTGCGTGCAGTTTCCGTTGCAGATCGTGAGACCTTATCCCTTTCAAGGCAGCCCTTGGCTAGGATTTGCTAAAATATTACTCCTTGTCGACGTTCACCAGTTAGTTACGAATGATAATAAACGTTTTGAAGTATTCAAGTAAGAGTTAAAATTGCTATAATTTTAAATTGATAATCAATTTATTTTTTATATATTCCTTTTTACTATTGTAGGCCTATACATGTTTAGTGTACTAATTGATTCGTGAAAAAATATAACTGCATTTTTGTTTTTCATTTAAATCCAAATATTTATATTTTATAGTGCAATAATAGGATAGAGACTATCTTGGGTCTCTCCTACAATTCGATGACAATCCTACTTCCCCAGCTTGCTTTGCACCAAGCTGCACTTGTTCTCTGACCCTTTCACCTTTTCAACAGAGGTCAAGAAACATCAACACACTTCAAAGCTTCTCTTCTTTCTGTTCTTTTGGGAAACAAACAGGTGTGACAAAAAAAACAGTCATTAGTATTTATTTGGTGCCCATTTTAAAAGAGTTCATAGCCGATAAAAAAGAGAAACAAAAAAGAGACTGTGACAATGGCAGATATGTGCTGGCAATAATAGACAAAATTACAATGTTACAGAGACTATGTGAAATTGCCCTTCAAACAACCCAGTGGTACCGTAACTAAATGACCACGTGGTTGCATATTGCTATGGACTCCTGCTATAGAAGTCAACTTGAACAGTTTGAGGAAATCTCTATTCATTTCCTAATTACAAAGGAAGAAAACTTTCTTTCTCGGTTCAATGCACAATACTAATGAGGTCAGTGATTATGTTAATTGAAGTCGTTTCTCTACAACATATCCGTGTGTCTGAGAACAAGCTAAGTTACCCAAGGGTATAGAAAATGGTGTGCGGATTCAAAAGCAATCTGTTCATATTTGTTGCATTTTAGTTATACTCAAGCCTATCCATTTCAATTAATTTTAAGATGCATTCGAGATAACCATGCTGTAGAAAGAAAGGATAGGTTCCATGTATACACAATTTGATTCCATGAAAAGGACAATAAAATTATTTCGATGTCAACATCGTTTTTAATACAAAATGAAATTCATATGATAAACATGCTTGTCAAACTTGATGAAACGAATTGCATGTCATGTTACAGATAATAAATCAAAACAAGTACAATAAAATATTGAGATTGTTCTTCAATTGACTGTTTTTATTGATTCTGATAGATAACATGTCATGTGCAAGTGCGCATGCTCGTGTGTCATGGGAGTGTTCCCATGCGTCACCTCCAGATATGACCATATATTATTCTGATGAGCTGCAATTAACACAGCAGCTGTCCACAAGCTGCTCTCGCCTTCTCTCTCTCTCTCTCTCTCTCTCTCTCTCTCTCTCTCTCTCTCTCTCTCTCTCTCTCTCTCTCTCTCTCTCTCTCTCTCTCTCTCTCTCTCTCTCTCTCTC
>JACXGM010002066.1:0-33220 GCA_016801145.1 Umbra pygmaea | reverse complement strand
AGGATGAGATAACTGATCAAAGTACCTGTGTCATTAAAACAAAAATTGTAAGAAAACAATTGCAAAAAAGTCTGGCCTATTACTAGTATTACTTACGGCCTTTATATGGTAGCAGAAATCTAAGATCTACAACTTTATTGGCGCCCAAATTTTTTACAATAGCACGTGACATTTGAGTTGACATGAAGATTTCTGTGAGGAATGTATGATATTGTTGTTCCAGCCCTGAACCGCAGCACTGTGTGATCGTCCCAGGGAGAAGGCTACCCTTGCTCTACCCCTGTCGAAAACAACTAATTGGAATGACCCCATTTAGCAACACGTCAGGGGAACGCGACAACATGGACAATGTCTCTACAAATCTTCTGTGGTCTAAACTTAATAGCGTTTCACCGTGTCTGTCCAGAAGCACTGCTGTTTCTGGGTACTGGCTGGCGTTCTCAGGCAACGTCTACACAGCTAATAGATCTTGGGCGATTTGGACGAATCACGTCGCTGACTCCAATAGAAAAAAGAAACATATATGATGTCATGAAACGCGTGGTAAAAACACGTATTTGTTGTCACCTTTGGGTTTGAGCTGGTTGGAATGACCGATTGCTACGTCAATCATCGGATGTTATATAAAGTCATTACTATTGTTTTTATTTCATGAAAGACCAGTAATTGCCTCTGAGTCAGATTGAGCATGGTAATTAATTAGCCTACATCCAGTCATTCTTTCTTGAACCATATGGGGGGTGGAATCTAAGACATTGGGTTGAATTTCTTTCTAAAGACTTCACACAATACGCTCTGGTGACATAGGAAATTATTAATATAATTTACAGCCAAATATATCATAGACACTCCCCCATAGCAGGCTCATTCTGGATAGGCTACAACCTCACCAAGGCTATGCTACGAAAGAGGAATAATGCTATACAGTCCAAATTTAAACCTCCAAATAAATCTAATATCGAATGGTGAATCCACCTTATGAACTATGTCATATTTGATATGGGATCAATGAATAATGACCTGATATATCAGTTTCTCCTCATCCGTTGATTTTGGCGCAAAAATATTGGCATCTCCAAATGGCCTGCTAACAATGCACATAATCATGGCATTGTTATCCGACCTTTTCTATTACTTTGAATTTCCGCAGGAGTCCGACATTAAATAACATCACATGACGCATTCATACACTTCTGATGCGCTCCTGTCCGCTTTAAGCGCAGGATGCCTTTGATGTTTGACGCACCGCTACAGCTGAACACTCAGTCAAATCAACCTCAGACTCAGACTCAGACTCAACTATTTGAGCACCTCGCCGAAGTCCGAGACAGCCTCCAAGTCAATCAAAGGGCAAGCGTGTGTGAATTGAGAAGAGAAAAAAACGTCTACCTTTAGAGTGGAGAAGAGCAGGAACAGACCCTTTTACATCCGTCCCTGCGGAACAGCTGGACGGGAACCCGAGATTTTCGTTGTAGGCGTTGATATTCCTCAGTCCACAGTATGGCGGGGAAATACGTATCTTTTCCTTTAAAAACAGATAGGGGCCTCGGGAAGGGTACAACACATTTTAGATATAATGTCCAATCCCTTAGAATGTCACACAGGCCTACCGGAGGCCAAAACAACCGTTATGTAACGTTTCCTTTGAATGTAATGTTAAAAAATAGCATTGTCACTTAATCACAATAGTAAGTACGTGGAAAGAAAACAGTGAACACTGAAGGGTTTTTGGCAGCCACTCTCCTCTGATTTATATTGCTGGATGTCTTTATTTGCATGGTCTTGATTGATGAGAGGAAAAAAGGACTGGAAAGAACCCCAAGGTAACAAACAAACCCATTTCAGAATAATAACACAAGGTTAAAACATGAACACATATATTTTTCGTGCGTTCCCAGAATAAGTTAATCAGTAGGCTAAAAATAGCATAATAATAACAACGAAATATGAATTAGTCATTTTGAGCGAAAGATCTGTGTAATAACATTTATTCGACTACAATTAAAAAATCCTAGTCCTAGGCCATTCTGAATCTAGCTATGTACAAGGTGTATTTTTAGTATTTGTCAATTGAATATTAGTTATACAGTCAGCATAAAGACGACGTTTCCCTTATTAATTTAGTTGACACTGTCAGGAACGGATTAACACGAGGAGCAGTGGACAGACATGGGCACCACATTCATCAAGTGCGACCACATCTTTCTCTTTCCTCTCTGGTTACAGGCGTCAGTCCCTTGGTGTACTGCCGGGGTCAACCATCACCTCAGCTATAGGGACTAAACACAGCGACGGGATACTATAGACTAATAACCCTGCCTGGAAACCCGGCTAATACCTTCAGAGCTAGACATTCTCATCATGACACATTTGATGAATGTTATAAGCCAAATTCCAGTGTATTGAAAACAGGTTGCCTAGCTATCACTCTAACACTCAAAAAAGTTTTTACAGTCAAGCAAAACAAAACAAATATTTATTTAAAATGTTGCTTAGAACTAAAAAAAAATACAAGTTATAGGCCGTTTAATATAGTGTGACTGTGTTCAGAATGACGTAATAGCCTCTTAGGCCTCAAAAAATTAAATGTTGATTCCTTAAGTGTACATTTTACGTCCACAACATTTGGGATAAAGCATCTACATTTGCTCGTATGCTTATGCTGGGAAATATATCAGAAATAATTTATTCAGTCAGAATGTAATGGGTTAAGTATTTTTCCTGTAGGTTTAGTTTACTATGTTGAATACATTTGGAATTTGAAAGTGTGCATGCATTTCGAGCACAGACAGCAAGGCAAAGAACTCAAGCTTGGTTTACTGGCTGCTCGCACGACTTTTACATATTCATAGACAACTAAGGCGCTCTGGGGGTTGGCGCCTGCGCTGTTCGCCCGCTCTAACTGCAACTCTGCTGTTTTTAGCGCCTGTTAAGAAATGTCAGATACAGTCAACTGCACAAATGATGTCGATGTGAACAGAAACGATAAGCTTAACTTATTTAATCTATTATGGTGTTGATGAGAGACCATGTCGCCGTCCTGGCTACACCGTCTGTCATCTGGATATCTTTATATGGAGACAGGATCGAAGGTTTCAAATGGACAGCTATTTTTGTTAATGGAGAATCTCATTTATAGATTTTACTAGGGATGTATTTCGTTTACATTCCAAAATGTAAAACACATGCATTAAATGAGTTGTAAACACATTTAAACTCATAAACATTTATGTAATTGACTTTATCTATATAAACAAACATTATCATTTGGTATTAAAATAACAAACCGTGAACAAAGAACATTTTGGAAATCATTGGAGAAAATTTGTCATAACAGGACTATTATCTATATGTTTTAGATTACCAAAAAGGACGAAAAGTTTTAGTTTGTAAGGCACATCAGCATTAGTTATTGAACACAATTTTAACTTAAAGAAGCCTACGGAATCTGTGAACAATTCTGTAGGCTACTTTCTGGCATTTAAAATGGCTGTGTATTTGCTTTTCCTCTCACTTGTGCAAAATAAAATATTAGTCCAACATTTCATCTTATGACCTATACCATCGAATAAAACTAGACGGTTACATTTTAGCCAGAGTGAAAATGTAGCTAAAAAAAAATGTGAAAGCGAGAGATGTAAAGCTATGCTTTTTTGTGAGCGAATGCATGAAACGATCATAAGAACAGGCCTTTTAAAACAAAATGAATGTCATAGTACTAAACAGAAGATATGGATATATACGTAACATTTGTTTTGCTGCATGGTCTAACAGTGCATGAATGAAAACGTATCAGCACGGGGACCTCTATAGATAGTGTTAAATAGAGTCGAAAAAAATCATTTTAGTACCATCATTCATTTATCTACGAAATTAATAGCCCATGCAAATAAAATATGAATACATTTCAAACAAATCACCTCAGCTATCATAAATTTCCGCCTTGCCAATTACACACAAACACATGCACGTACACACACACACACACACACACACAAACACAACATTTTAAGTCCAATATTTTGTAAAGACGTGGTACTTTACAAAAACATAGTCCAAAATACATTACAAGTCCTCTATTTCATCCTGCATAATGACGTAGTTTTTTATTGCGTCTTATTTTAAAAGTTATTTCAAATACAGTATTTATATTTGTTATACAAACACACCCTCGCGCGCGCGCGCACACACACACACAGCCTAGACACCGCAACACTGACTGACAACCAATCAACCTGCAATATAAAATAGTGTCTACTCTATTTATCTTTGGCATCTATTATATCATTATTTTATTTTACGGACGTTGCAACGTGTCATGTTGTCAGCTGCGGACTCCCAGAGCTACCCAGAGTCTGGGATTGAAGTATGTGTCGCCCTCGCGCACTGGCAGTGTTTAAGCAGTCAGGCTGGTGATCACCGGCGTCTGTCTGTTGACGTGAACCCTGCTTAATGGCCCGGTCAACCAAGCAGGCTGCACCACGTAACAAAGAGGATAACACTGACTCCCGAAGTCCCAACATTTCCTCAACAGTACTACATCCCATCCGACACAGCTAGCTATGGAAACTGAATTAGATTGAGAACAATTAAGTAACAACATAAACAATTTAGTTTACACGGTCTGAGAATTACAACCATCTAGATTCATTGTTTAAATTTTCACATTACTGGAGGGCAAGTGCGGGGTGTTAATATGGATAAACGGGAGACGAGGACAGGGGAAATCTAATTACTTAACATTAATTCGTGTTAGTGGATTAGGATATGCAAGCCTAAAAAGGCACGCATAATGTACATTTTTTTCTACGCCATAAGCGTGTGTATGAGCTTACTAGAATACCCAAAAGTTACTACAAATACAATGTCCCAAATGTGTTCACTTTATGAAACGTTGCAAAGGCTGTTTGATGTCACTGTGCTTATGTGTCATTTAAATATTTTACTTCCATTAGGATAGTTAAATTAATTATTTCAGTAGAATTTCGAAAATGCTTATGATTTCTAAATGCCCACTGTGAATTATTTACTTTGTTGCACATTCATAATCACGCATGTCATTTTGATATCCAGTCATATTTAAACAACATGTAAGCTATAAGAAACAAAAAAAATATTGAAAGGCAAATTGTTTTTTATTTTTAATCCTTTAATGTAGTACGAAATGTAACCAAACATTTTTGTAAACTAAATTTTACATATTATGAGCGCATTTCTCCATAAATACCGATCATTTCTAACATGAGTTGCCGGTCCTTTACATGCGGATAAATATGGAAAATCGAGCTATTTACATGTAGATAATACTTCCTTGACATTATCAAGGTAATGGACAAACCGTTTTTTATATCTTATCACGTACATAAACAGATTGACACGGAGTTTCAGGCTTTCACTACACGATTTATCGACATGACATTAAATAACAACAATGGTAACTTACTGTGCTACTCAAACTGGACCGTAGACGAAATGTTGCACCGAATACAAAATCACATTAATAGACTAATAGTCGGTTAGGTCGACAATGTGGAGACGGTAGTTATACTGAGTAATTCACATTTGGTACACATCAGCTAGAACATTATGTTCAATCAACACTATTTATCGCAATATTATTGTTAAAACCATCTCATTTTCCATATATCTAGGGATCACATTTTCACAAATTCCCTTAAACTGTAATATAACTATTTACAAAATAAAATATTACATTTCTGAATTGTGAAGCTTTATGTACAAAAAAGAAGAAAAAAAATCAGTCCACAACCCGCAGATAGCATGCATTGAGATCTCATGTGTGCAGTCTTTCAAAAAAGAGGGGGAAAGAAAGGGGAAAAACTGTTAACTTGGTAGCTGGTTTGCACCTTGTCCATGCATCATTCTTACTCTCTGTGGTGTAAACCAACAGTTTTGGCTTCCTCGTTTTTTTCTCGGTCCACGCGTTATAGGCTGACTTTTAAAGTCTTTGATTCCAAGCAGTCCTATTTCTGCAGTCTTTGGGAAAATATTTACACGTACCATTCATTAAAATTTGACGACAGCGTTGTGTGACTTGTCGTATGGTGGACTGACGAGGCTGCCGGTGATATGGAACTGGAGCTCTGGTTCTCTGTCGAAGGAGACACGATGGTTGGCGGCGTGGATGACTCGTACCCGGAACTGGCCGCTGGCGACGGTTGAGGTCCTTGTGTGGTCGATTCATGAACCTGTGGGACATATCAACAATGTTTAAAAAATGTGTACAATTCAAATGCTGCCATGTTTCTTGGAAACATGCAGATGTGCAGTTGAAGTGTCCTAGTAACAATACAATGTTAAATTCTTACGTGTTTACTAAAAAATATATAGGCTCATAATGCTTATGAACGAAATTGTATTATGATTTGATTTCAGCATGAAAGTGTTTCTGAAAACAGAACCTAGTATAGTCTAGTATCTCCTTGCTTTTTGTGTCTTAATTCCCTGGAATGTAGGCTTGGATAATTATGCATGCATTTCAATTCTCAATAACGAAGTGTGTGTAATATTATTATTATTATTATTAAACGTGTACAAGTTATAGGCTACAATATGAGTGAACGTGAGGACGAAATCAAATAGAGTTAACATTAACCGAATATTTACCTTCATATGTTTACGCAGAGAGCTGGGATGCGTATATGACTTGTCACACATCTTGCAGAGATAGGGCTTGTCCGAGGTATGAACATGCATGTGTTTCTTCCGGTCGCTACTGTTAGCAAATCGCCTGTCGCAGCCGTCAAACTCACACTTGAAAGGTTTTTCACCTACGAAATGAACAGAAATGAAACATTAGTCCGTGAATACATTTATATTAACATATTGTCATATGACATGAGATGGTGTGTGTTTACCAGATTGAATATATCAAAACAATGTCGTCAGTTATACAACAATACTATTGAGTTTTATTGAGGCTGCAAATATGATGTACATTTTGTACCTATTTATTCTTGTTCTCATGACATTTAACTTTTACGATTAGATAGACACAACTGGTCACACATTTCACAATCACTTGCATTCAATCCATTTAAAAGTTACAAAATACCAATACAAAAGTTATAAAGGTATTAGATCAATGTTTAAAATAAAGTGAGACTAATGAATGTATTAAATTTAAGCAGAACGTGTACGTTTACACATCTTTCCGAGTGGATGTGCAATCGTGCCTTTGAGGACAGATAAACAAGTTACAATTCTTACCAGTATGTGTCCTTTTGTGGATTTTAAGATTTTCCGATCGGGCAAATACTTTGCCACAACCTGGGAATGGACATGGGAATGGTTTTTCTCCGGTGTGAACTCTGATATGATTTACAAGTTTGTATTTGGCTTTGAATGGCTTTCCTTCTCGCACACATTCTTCCCAAAAACAGATATGGTTCGACTGCTCCGGTCCACCGACATGCTCCACCGTCAGGTGTGTCACCAACTCGTGCATTGTGCTGAAGGTTTTGTTGCAAGACTTTTTGGGGTTTGACAACTGCTCTGGTTCGACCCATTTGCAGATAAGTTCTTGTTTAATCGGCTGCCTCATGTATCTGAAGAAGGCCCCTGCTCCGTGATGAGCCGCCATATTCATGTTCATGGGGCCGTAACCGTGAAGCTGAGTGGAGGCATAGTGATCAGAGCGGGGACTGGTAACGTGGCCATACTGGTCAGGCCGGCCGTACATGTCCCCGGTAAAGCCCAGTCGCATTTGGCTGTTGACCACATTCGAAGATGCATGGCTCGCGGCTTGCTCGTGGAGTCCCGGGAAAAGCAGGTGCCCCGCGGTATCTGAGTGTCCATGTGGCCCTGCAAAACTTCCCGCTGCTGAGGCAAACAGGCTGTGCTGTGCGCTGGCCGCATCTCCGAAGCCCCTGTTTCTGAAGAGAAAGTCCCGGGTGGAATTGAAGGCTGCGGTGGAATATGAGCTAACGTGTGTTGGGTGGTGGTGGTGACCCAACGCAGCTGCAGCGTAGCCGGGAGCTTGGGAAGAAAACGCCGTCTGCCCGGAGCCCAGGTCGTGAGAACTGTGGTTGATTTTAAAAGCGCCCATCCCGTCTGCGAACGGGTTTATCCCCAAAGCAACTTCTCTTTCTGTGACTTCGCCTGTTGAGTGATGCCGTGAGGAGCCGAATGTAGTGACTCCTATGGCGGGGTATTGTGGTCCAGCGTCCAAAAGCATCTTCCTATAGTTTACACTTGCTGAAGCGACTGAGAGCAGAAATAAAAAACAGACACAGATATTCTTCTCACCTCTATACTTTTCTCTCTCCTTGCCGGCAAAAATATCACTCGCACTTTATTGAGCTGAGTAAAACCTCCAAACACCCGATTTCCTATTGACCTAAAACAGAAGAGGAATTTCCCCCACACTAACTCTCATTCGATGCACACGCAAATCATGTAGGCTACAATTTTGTCTTTTGCGGTTTATCTTCCTGTGGCGAAACTTTCACCTCCGTAGTCAGGCGGTGAGCTCTAAACTGATAGTCGCAATCATTCCTGCAGATAAATGAATTGAAAAGACAACATGGTCCACGCCTGATGAATGGGAGAGGAGGGGGGGGCAACATGTGACCCAGTATTCAAACGCTCATTGGAGAAGCCACGATCCCCCTTCTAACATTCACTCACCAAATAACAATCCGCGGTGCTGAGGCCTCATTCCTATTGGTCCGTGTGCATCATCAATCCCAGGTATTGTGAGATTGCTGACTGTGGTTTTGGTTAAAAAGCTGCATAAAAAGACAAAAAAGTTGAGAAATACGTATAAAGCAACAAAGGACGGTGTGAATATGTAGACACGGTTGGCTATTCAGTCACTAAACACTGCTAAATGTGAAATGTATGTCCCTCTACAACCAATGCATAGCAACAGCCAAATTCTCCTTACTTTACTATAAAACACATTTTGTTGTATTTTTGTGTGCAAGTGCTGATGGAGAGTGTGACTTTTCATCTGCACACGAATATGTCAATTCAAGTTATCCATGAATGTTATTGCACCGCTTTTCTCTGACACTACAGAGACTATAGAACATGCATGGCCACATATTCTTTGTTGTTGATCCAAGCTATTTATTTGATTTCATAGGACACAGGAGTGCATGGCGATGTCTTTGTTGATTTCCATGGCAATCTTTGGATCCAGGAACATTTCCGGTGGATGAGAGGAAAGGGAATATGAGAATCAATTTCCCCACTCCATTCAAGTATAGACACCCAGGGAATATTAGGCCATGTTTTTAGCATACAGATCCCCAAAAATGTGGGACAATACAAAATGTAACAATACTTTCTCGGAAATAACACTCCAACGCCATGTCAACGTTGCACAACACTCCAAACCCAGCTAGACCACACTTCGTTCGTGTGCACACGCTACACGCTATCTCTTTTATGAAGCTGTCGTTAATGTTTGGCACTTCATGTGTTGCTATTTACAAGTCAAGTGTTGTTTGTTGCCATTGGAACATCCCTGGCCTATAGGCTAGTTATTTGTTTGTGAACTCTTTCATACAGCTGCCCTTCCCTCTGTCTCTCACCTTTCTCCCTCTCTCTCCCTCTCTCTCTCTCTCTCTCTCTCTCTCTCTCTCTCTCTCTCTCTCTCTCTCTCTCTCTCTCTCTCTCTCTCTCTCTCACACACACACACACACACACACTTTCTCTCCATACACATTCCTTCCGTCTCTTCATCAACAGAATCCTAAAGGAAACATCTGCAGCTGGAACTCTCATTGTGCTGATAAAACATAAAGCTATCATCACAGAGACAAAATAATCCTATTTTATAATTTCGAAGTGAATCAATGCTATCTCACGCGCTGCTGATTTAAAACTGAACTTGAGTTGCTCTTTTTGGCAGGTGAATAGTAATGCACCACCCTAGCTAGCCTGTATGTGTAGAAGGTTGTGGGTTGTCGAAGTTATCAAGTGGGATTTGCGGCGCTCTCTGCAGGAAGCTCCGGCTGCTCGGCTTCAAAACTGCATGAACAGACGTGCCATTCGAACCATTAAAATATCATCTTGACTGCTTAGTTTCTGCTTCATTCTCCAACTCATTCCTGAGAGACCAAGGGGAAGAGAACATAGTGTAGAGTTCTCACTTCAACTTTTAGCAAGTGTTTTAAATAGACCACAACACACCCAGACATACATACAAATCTGGAAGACGCCTGGCTTGCTTCAACAGGTGGAAAACGGTAAGGTTGGCACGTGTGTCTAGTGACTTTGAAAAAGGGACAAAGAAATGCCTCTATGCATTTAAAACACAGAAAAGCTACCTTTGGAATCCTCAAATCACAGAGCAAACGCCAAACAGGCGCCATAATGTAATTGTGCATGTTTATTTTTTGCTAATGTATCCTACCAAACATAACGGCATAGGTCCAAGTGATTGCCTAATGACAATGTTATTTTAATTTGTCAATAGGGATACTGTACATCTGATGGTATGGTTTCAATTATGGAATGAGGCCCCCAATGTAAATTATGCTACTTGTCTTAATATAACAATGTTATTTCCATTGATATGGCGTGGATGCAAATTGGCTTTTTCTTAAATTCAATCGTACATTGTGCATTATATATAGCATATATTGACTTTACATAATATTTATCAATACACTGCATAGTCTACGGATACATAAAGTGTACACAATATATGGTAGAGATTAATATAATTAAAAAACATGGTTGCAGCCAACATAACAAATATTTGCCAAATAGCCAATTATGAGTATTGGAAAATACATACCGTATGGTGTTGGTCGTTCTCTTTTTCTACTCTTCCTTGTTTACAAGTGGGTGCAACTTGGACTAGAAATAGCACTAGAAAGTCTATATATTACTTCTATGTTCTCGAGATGCCTCTCGTGGCAGACTACAGCTGTTACCATCACTACGAGCGTAGGCCATTATATCAACAAACACATGACCACACATATTTCACATCATATTGTATATTTATGATGTGCTTGACGTGGGTTGTCATAAAAGACGTTTACAAGTCAATACTGAAAATGATTCTCAGGAAACGTTCAGTTATTTTCTTGGTGCCAATGTGGTATTTACTCAATATCCATATTATCTGGTTGACATTGGTAGCCATGTGTAATATTCCTAAAATAAACTATACATGGTTTTACATTTGTTTAAAAAGACATGCACATGGCCTATTAAGATGATTTCAACTGTATAGTGTTGCTTAAAATAGAAAGGATAGTCACCATACATATGTTTATGTAAACCTAGGCGTATACATCTTCATTAAAAAAAACAATTCCACATATTCTGTTGTAGGTAGAAAGGTATGTAGGTAGGTAGGTATAGGCTATATGATGTTTTTGCTGTGGACATTGTGTTCAAAATGTTGTTGTGGACAATTAAAGATGCTGTTTAGCATTTCGATGTGGTTGGAGATGATGTTTAACAACACGTGGCTGTGGGTAGCTGGAGATGGTATTCAACACTTTAAACAGTGTGCAGGATTGGGTAAGCTAAAGAAATTGACCAAATACCTACTAACTGAGACAAGTCAAATTGACTCAAAACTTTGTAGCAGTTGTGGTTCTAATGAACAACACGAGGATAATAATAGAAATTTAAAATGTTTTCTAATGAGTTTGACAGGCGGTTGCTTCACCAGGGCACTGAGCCTCGATCATGGACAAATCTCAAACTGAGTCATTGAAATACCTATTAATCGTAGTAAAATATTGCCGTGACACTGTGAGAAGAAAGTAAGAATTTACTGCTCCTGAAGTAGCCATCGCTCTTGGAGACAACAACCCAGCGATTGACTGTTATAGGTACTTTATAATCCGACCAATAGCTAAACATATTTTCGTGTGATATTTGACATTAATCTAATGCCTACGATTTGATCCCACTTTTGGTTCAAATTACAGAACAATTCAAAGTTTTTTTATTAAGATAAAGGTTCCGTACAATTTAAGATGCGAGTATTTCAGTATTAGGGAATGAATTTGCGTTCAATTTTGCATGCATGGATTTACTAAATGTTGATATTAGAAGAAAAAGCCCAAGGCCATAGCGTAAAGGAACCAATACAACAATTTTATGAAATTAGATTAGCCTTTTAATGTAAATAGTTCTCTAAACGTAAAAAAATATTCCAGCAAAAAATAAAATTTGATGGTGGCACATGACAGCTCAATGTCTGTCTTGCGTATGTTGCTATTATAGTCATAATATCATGACCTTAACGATACACAACATATCATGCAGTACGAGCAGTGACACACATTGATGGTTTTAAAAGCTATATTTTACTTTGGTGTGATTAGTTTTCTGAATACGCTCAAACTAAATCCACAACAAGTAGGCTGTTGGTATGCGTAATACCAAATGTTTAGTTATGTTTTCAAATAAATCTTTATTTTTGTTTCAATTTTTTTGTAATTGGCTAACTTGACTTCCTCCTAACAAAGATGTTACAAATTAATATTCACACACACTCTAGCATTGTTTTTATTAAGACTGTGTAACTATAACATTTTACAATAATCTATCATAAAACTAAAGGATAAAGGTATGCGAGCTATGTATCATGATTTTTGCTATAGACTTTAGTGTAACATTGGGTGTGGTGTGGTCAGTGGGTTTTTGATTTGACAGCAGCATATAATAAGATTAACTTTTATGTATTCTAAAGCCGTTTTCAGTCATTGCGCGGCCTTCTCCCTGAGTATAATTTTAAAAATACAAGGCATGTTATAGAAAATCTTATTTGGGGTTTACATTTCTGCTGCTCCAGTGGGTTCTGTGCCGTTCACCAGGCGCCACCTCCTGTGCAGTTGATCCGCTCGGGTTTTGGAACTCAGTCCAACTAGGCTCGTGAGCAAAATTACCCTGGATCATAACAACAGGTCGGTTCCATTACTTTTCTCCGGGACAATGGACGGCGGCCCCTCTATTCACCATTACACAGACACCGATCCCACGACGAGTATGAAGGGTAGAAGCGCAAGCTGGCGATGAGGGGTTGGCGGTGCGGTCCTTAAAAGCCAGCGAGCGGGTGGGGAATATGTATAAAAAATGTTGCTTTATCTTACAGTCTCTTTTTGGGAGTTTGCGTGATGCTTGAAAACTTTCCAACGCGAAAAATTGCTTGTAAAGGGGGACTTAAATTATTTTTTACTACTTTTCCTGACAAGTTCTGAATTGAAATGACGTGGTATGCATTTTGTAGCGATGTTACGATATTTATAGTGTTTAAGATAAAAGAATACAACGTTTTTTGGGTTTACTTTGCATGCTTTCCCTGAGCGTTTTAGGTGTTATTACAATCGACCTAGGGTAAATTGTAATTCCATAAGTCTTCATTCAGTAGAGGAATATGACAGTTATAGCTTTAGTGTAACGGTTTAACTTTTCGAGAGGACTTTAAAGTACAATAACCTTTGCATAACAACTAGTTTTTTCTCCTTTCGAGTGTTGCCTTAGGCACTGCGCATGCGCTCTGGCGGCTTGCTGTCACTAAAACATTTTTCTTCACATTGGAAACTGTCACAAGTGACGTCAATCACGGAGCACTGACCAATTAGAAGGCGGGATGATTGTTTAGCTCCACGGGCTGCAGCGCCTACCATGAATCTCTATTCAGTATATCAAAGCGTCCTGCTGGTGCCTCTCAACCGAATGGGATTCCATGCAGCCACTGAGATAGAATCACAACTTTGGAAAGTTTTCAAAAATCTTTTAGTTTGAGTTTTTTTCTATATTTTTCATTGCGATTAAAATATATTTGTCATCATCATTATTATTTTGCCTGCTGTCAAGTTATTCTAGAATTAGGAGTAATGAGCGTAGATGTTTTGGGAAGCCCTGTGATGGACCCTACGTTTTCCAAACGGAACACGGCGCTGAGATTAGTTGACTTGGCAGGGGCGCACCACCATCACCATCATCACCACCATACCCCTCCGAGCGTGACAGGCTTCCCGGGGTTCAGCAGCCATCCGCACTCAATGGCTCACTCGCACCCTGGGGAGATTACGGCGGAACCCCGCCTGGGGCCGAGTCCATTCGGGCCAGAACACATGGGGCACTCCGCGGCCCTCAAAATCAGCCCAGCCCATCATTATCCACACCACCATCACCACCACAATCATCATATGGCAGGCCACAGTGAAGTGGTCTCCAGTCAAACGGGAGCTTTTGGCCCGGTGCAGGCAGCGACCGTCCCCTATTCTATGTCCCACACGGCCCAGGCGTTATCCACAGCAGCAGGTAGGGATTTCCTCATTCGGAGAGATCTGACAGCTCAAGCCATGCCGGTACTGAGTGACCATAGCCCCGGTTCAACCTCTCATCACGGAATGTTTGTTTCAACAACAGGTAGCTATCCAGGACACTATGGCCATCACCCGGACGCTGGGAGCCATGCCCTCTTCTCCGGACTCCACCATGAGCAGTCATCTAGTGGATCACCGGGTGGCCAAACGCTGAATGGACAAATAAGGTTAGGAATACCTGGCGAAATGTACGTTAGGTCTGATCACTTGAGTCAAGTGGCAAGCTCCAGGTCTGATCCGTTCTCCGCCTCACCGTTACATGGCTACGGCGGTCTGAATCATCTAAACATGAACCTCAGCGCCCACCACCATGGAGCCGGCGCATTCTTCCGCTACATGAGGCAGCCGATAAAGCAAGAACTCATCTGCAAGTGGCATGAACCGGAACACTCACCACAAAAACTCTGCTCCAAAACGTACAGCACGATGCACGAGCTGGTAACGCATGTGACGGTTGAGCACGTCGGTGGCCCCGAGATGGCAAACCATATCTGTTTTTGGGAAGAGTGTCCCAGGGAAGGAAAACCGTTTAAAGCCAAATACAAGTTGGTAAATCATATCAGAGTGCACACTGGAGAGAAACCATTCCCATGTCCGTTCCCCGGCTGTGGAAAAGTATTTGCAAGATCGGAGAACCTGAAGATCCACAAGAGGACCCATACAGGTCAGTGGCTTTTCGTTTTAGATAATGTATCCTTCAGAGTTCGGAAAGGCTAAGATTTGAATTAATGTTGGCAAACATTCATCTATTTAACCAACCGATAACATAGAGCTGTTTACTTCATATTGCATTTAAATTATTTTGTGTTTTCCCTCAATCTTCTGCTGTTAAATATTTCCACAACATATACGATAGATAAACATTAATTTAAACATCAACAACTGATTCCCGGAAACCACTATTCATTTGTTAATTATATTATGAAAATGTGTGTTTGCATACACACATTAGTGTATGAAAATACTTTTTTGGTTGGGGTATCTGATGTTGATATATTTGTATATTGGTAGAATTGTTATTTAAGGAACTCCTTTGTGTGTTGTTTATGTTGTTCAGAGTCCCTTTACTGAGTTACACACATTATGGTACGGCAGTTCACACCCGTCCATATGAGGCCTACATCGTGTGGCCAACTGTTGCGTTGCCTGTTGCAGGCATATCTGGACAGCTATTAATCGTTAGGTAATTCTCCAGCGCTCTTAGGTGCATTCTAACATGCTAAAATGCTCTTTAAATTGCCTGCAAAAGACAGGCGCTGTCATTAAGTCAAATGTCAGGGACATCAGATAAAAGTTTTTCTATTTTTTCCTTTGGGTCTCATATGGAAGTATAGCCTTCAGCCTGCTGGCTATATAATGCATTTGCTGGTAGTTTTGAACTAGATTGAAAGTACTGTTTTGGACCTGAGGCTGCAGCCATTTTATTAAGTCACCACCATGCATAACCCACAGATGTGATCTTTATTATTTGGATTTCAGAAGAGACTCGATGTACAGTTTATATGCTGTTTTTCTTGAAATTCAATATTCACGTAGAATATTACTCCTACTCATATTCCTAATAATAAAATCATAATTGTGATATTATAATATAGCCTAGTATTTTAAAGAAGTGGTAATTAATTGCTAACATAATAACACAGTTCAATGTCATCCTGGTTATATATATATATATATATATATATATATATATATATATATATATATATATATATATATATAGTTGTTACAATACAATAGATGTTTAGAATTCATTCAGTTTTTTATCATGCCTATATTACTTTATTTGTGGTAGGGTAGATTATATAGCTGTAAAAGTGACATTTTCAAGTCATTTAGCAGAAGCTCTTATTAAGAGCCATTTATATTAGTCATCTTATTGCACATGATGGGCCCGCTTTGGGAATCTAGCCTGGGTTTGCAAATGCCACATTGCAGGTTGTAGGAGAGAAAGGAGTAGTATTAATATTAGTAACACACATGCATTAATATTTGTAGTTGGAGTGGGCGTTGCAGTAGTTATAGAGTGGTGGAGTGGTAGTAGTTGTAGGCCTACTATTATTATTGTTATTATTATTATTATTATTATTATTATTAGTAGTAGTAGTAGTAGTAGTAGTAGTAGTAGTAGTAGTAGTATAGTAGCAGTACTGGTAATAGGAGAAAGAGAAGGCTGATTATGCATAGTAGACTATGAGCTTTTAAAAAATGAATACTAAATATACAATAAATATACTAAAAATATAGGTTTCAATAACTGCACTTTCTTCTATTAGAAACCATCTACTGTACGTATTAATAATACATATGGCAATGAGAGAGGTTTGTATTGTATTATGTGAAGACTGCTGAGAGTCTATAGCAGCAACAAGTCAAAACCAGGCAGCAGCAAGCAAGAGGAGGAGTTTTCGCAGTGACTCGACAGTCGGAACAGCACTGACCCGATACCCCTGCATGCCTACTCCATTACCTGGTGGACATGTGTGTAATGTAGCTCAGTGCGGTTGTACTTTTCTCTTAGAGGATGTCATACTCTTCGATAATGAAACGAAGAGAGTAATTTTCTCAAAAAAATATGGCAGCCAGTCTGCTAGCTATTTCATCATTCCTGCCTGCACATGCATTATTAATATCGTTTGTTCATATTACTTAAGTACAAATCTGTTAAATTATTTCTGCATGTGTTGACTCCCAAGGGCCTTGGATCAGGGTACCGTGCTTAAAACCTATCCAGGGCGACAGAGATTCCCCTGGGTAGCCGGGTTACCCCTGGGGTGGCTACGATTCTAGACGGGTTTGTGTACTACACTAATATCCCTGATTGTCTCTCTCAGCCCAACAGCTGAAGGTCAAATTGAAATTCAACATGCATGTGTAATTAGACTGGAGCAATTATACAGTCTGTTCCCAGTAAACGCTAAGCGTCCTGATGATACAGCCTTGTATTAGACAGACCACCACTGGATGATTCCATTGAGTAATTAATTCAACCATTATGTTTTGCTCTGTCACGCTGTATCAGCTACATATCCGACTATATGTTACGCCGCCAATGAAGAGAGTTATTTTATTTCCCTCACTTAGCTTATGGGTCAAATAACCAATAGGTCAACAGGACATGCGTGTCATGTATACCGATATCTTAAAACTACAGGTAGAGCGATAACCAATCCTTTTCAAATTAGACAAAATACAACAAATAATCCTAATTTTATAGGTAGACCTAAGGTTTATTATACAGAGTACAATCTCAATGCCATGCTTAGCAGCAGACGGATTGTCTCAATATAGACAAAATGCAGCCCTAATATGGCCTATATTGTTGTAATTCATGTCACATATACCCATGCATCGCTACCCCAAAAGCAATGCCCCCCTTTTTGGTTTCAGATGGTACTGAAGCAGACCCCTAACCTTTATGTTTACTGATTTCAGGTGAGAAACCCTTCAAATGTGAATTTGACGGCTGCGACCGACGTTTCGCCAACAGCAGCGACAGAAAGAAACATTCCCACGTGCACACCAGCGACAAGCCGTACAACTGCAAAGTGAGAGGCTGTGACAAATCCTATACGCACCCTAGCTCGCTCAGAAAACACATGAAAGTACACTGCAAATCTCCGCCACCAAGCTCTGGCTACGAGTCATCAACCCCGTCATTGGTGTCCCCATCATCGGACCTAGGCCGAGAGCCAGGAGCCTCGTCGCTTTCGGAACCAGCAGCCTCTTCCCAGCCCGCCAATTTAAGCGAGTGGTACGTCTGTCATAGTTCTGGTGCCAGCGGAACTCAGACACCACCCAGCGGCTCTTCCACGCCAGATCCCGGGGATGAGACGCCTTACAGACATCCAGAGCCAAGGGACGCATTCTAACCAAAACTGGCCTAAAAAAAAATTAAACACATTTGAAAGATATTTTCTAATATGCCCATGGACTGCTAAAATAACCAAGGTCGGTTTTCCATCGCCCAAATAATGCACTGGCATATCGATAAATAAGAAAATGCAAAATGTAAATATTGTGATAAACTCTGCTATCCCGATATGGACAAATATAAACAATTTTTCTGATTGTACATTTTTTCAATTTATCGTACTAGTTTATTGTACGCATGCATGTTGCTGTATTATTTTGTAAATCGAGTTTTGACATCAATATCTTTTTAATTTATTTTTTGAATCTGACATAAACATTTTTGTATTATCGAACCAAAGTGTTTCAACAAGGGATGTACATTTGTAAATTGTTTCAATGTGTAAGTGTTAACAGTAATTTTGTAAGCCTCTATCAGCTATTTTAATTATTTGCTACTCATATTTGTATAAATTAAATAGTTGAGAAATGTTGAGTTCATACAGACATTTTCTCCATTTGTGATGAAAAGTCCATTGATTGAAGCGTTTTCATATAGACTATTTGATACTACCAACATTAAATTCATAAATGTTTGGTCAAAGTGGGCATTTTGTGATTTTGTAATTCTTGTCAAGTTTTGTTAGCAATGCATTTTTACGAAAATGTGATCCTATGGGAAAGAGACTTTGTGTACCAAACTGCCTTGTAATTTGTGAGTATTTTGAATAAATCGTGTATAAGTATAAATAAAAAATCTAATTTCCTCTTTAATATATACATAACATAAAGGAATTATTTGAAAATATTGTTAGGTTAAGCATATTTAAAATAATAGATCACTCGTTACTATAAACCCCCCTTTATGCCACAACTTCATAGGCGCACAGGCACCTTAATAAGGCAACAACGCGGAATAATATCACTCTTTCTTTAAAGCAGCCGTGAGACCAAGAACCGAGTGGCTTTTAATTCACTTTATTCAACAGCGAGCCTTATTGCCACTCATAACTTATTAAATCTCAGGTGCCATCCATAGAGCCATAAATGTCTGGTGTATAGCCTACCTATATTGGGCGGGTATATTAAAACTAACGTTCAATTGGATTTCGTGTGATTTATGTAAATATATTTTAGATTTACTGTTCTACTGTCAATATACAGCAATTTCCAAGTAAAAGCAAATACACTAAAAACCACGACATTTTCAACGGTGCTGTATTTAGCATTAACTTGACATAAACTCTAAAATTCCTTTACCCACGAAAATATCCAAAGTAGCCTACTACTAGTGAAAATACTAGTTACTACAGAATTATTTACAGATTGAATAGGACATTTTAAAATAGTTTGCTAGTAGTTCCCCTTTCCTGTTTTGTTCGTGCTCAATTTCTCTAAGATAAAGTGTGGTTTTATTCAGGAGTGAGGCAGGCTGCGTTTGATGAAAGGCTACATTCTCATCCAGACTTCAAAGATCTTTTAGCACAAAAGACATTTTCTTCAGACGGTGAATCCTCATGGTGTGTTAAGATTTCTATAGCAATAGCCGAGTCAAATTCGAATAATATGTGGCCAAGTCCGAGGACTTTAACGCCTCTTCAAAAGAATGTAATTTTTGCTACCCATGGGGTAGGAAACGGTCATGAACGTTCTCTCTACCATTAGGATATTATTTTTTGCTATATTTGTATCATAAGAGATAAAGCCAGACACTTGTTTTCACAATAACACTTGGATCGAAGGGCTGTTTGGAAAAGTATTGTTAGCTGAGGCTGCAGCTTACTGTGAGTTTCACTTTCTGGATACACTTTATGTTGAAGGGAAGGGCAAAACCATACAAATGGTGTTTTAGTGATGGTTAAAAGCCAAATAATAAAATCTCTGAAAAGGACTTCCTAAACAATACAAAAATAGAAAGCAAAAAAAAAACAGTACAGATGATCAACAGGTTTGTGTCTTCATTTATTCCACAATGTCAAACATAAACCAGACAATACTGCTTATGGACGCATCTTAATTAAGACACACACATAAATGCATTTCCGAGGGTCTGAGGCATATTTCTGATAGAGAGGCTGCAATCTAAATGTGAATCAGAAACCGCAGCCGAACATTAGGCATTCTGGAACACGAGCAACGCGGCAGTGGGAGGATACACAATCCTACTAGCTGATACGTTCAGCGTTTGTTCCTTTTGGTTCTTGTATTGCCGCTTACTCTGTCGAAGTACCCCAGTGAAAAGAAGGAAAATAAACACTACATAAATAACCAAACAGTTGTGTCCTCTCCATAGCACCAGCTCTTGTGCCTGAATGGGGAAATAAGATAGTTCGGTCTCAATTGAAGTGAGAAGTCTTTGAAGAGGGACTTAATATCTGAAGGATTCTTCCATGTCGTCTAAACGACGCTGATGACACGGAAAGCCTTCTTTGTCACCGATTTGTTCGACTCGTCTCTGTTGAGCCGTCCAAAGCTTTTAGTTCCAGCCGTCAAAGGCGAGACAAGAGCTGACTGAATGGTGCAAAAAACAATTATTCAACTCTACTAAGTTATATAGGTGAACCTGTACAGCATTCAACCAGAGACATTGACGTGTATGTTTTGAGTGCTCGTATACCGTAAACCACCTTAAAATGTGGGTTGCGCGTGCGTGCGTGCATGCGTGGGAAAAAGAGAGGGAGAGAGAATGTAGCTAAACAATGATGGACGGTGAAATTTAAAATACACTTTTTTACCCATTAAATATTCAGAAAAGTAATAACTTTTGCTCACTTTGCAAAAATGCAGTTTAATAGTCCCAGATATGAGCAACAGTTTCTACTTATCAACAATATGATTATACTAGATCAGGCAAGAATAGTCAACTATAGGTTTGAAGGTGTGTAGGCTAGATGGGATTAGCCTACTCTAGGCTATCGTATTTTAGTATAGGCAACATGAGACTAGATTAGTAGGCTAGGTTATTTGAGGTATCTGTTAGGTGAGAGAAACCCAATCTGTTCCCTTTTCGTATATATAACACGAGATTACGCTTTATATTTTTGAACTATGCACATGCCGAATTCAATTGTAATCAACACTCCAAAACCGCTAATGGGACGTCAAGGTTAGGCAACACTCCAGTGTGGTTAAGTTTAGGGTTGTGTAAGGTTAGATATGGTTTCGGTGTATGTATAACACAAACAGGTTAGGTGTACCAATTACACGCCACCTTATCTTTTCTATAGCACGCGAAATTTGAATTTGGTATCTCTATACAACGATAAATCAACATCGTATTATATATACGCATTGGGTGAGACCAGGCTGTTGAGAGTGCTGAAGATAATCAGTGGGAAACGACAGGCTGGTAGTGCAGCGTCATGCGAGTGAAACTGACACATGCAGACATACATTTTTCATTTGGGACACTAAGACTCTAAGGTTCAGGATTCCATCCATGGTAGCCTACGTCCTATCACCAGTAGCCTATTGTCTACCACCATATACTAAACCTATCAACCATATTACCAACTAATAAATCATACTATGAACAACCATATCAACCTTCATAAAAACAACATATCAATCATGCAATCACACATCATATACAAAATATAAACGTTTATATTAATTGCTCTCTTTAATAACTAATTGAGAACACTGCTCTTCATAAACCCAGACCGGTATCTATTGAACTGTGTGCGTCACTGTGTATATGCGTGTGTGTTTGAGTAAGAAAGAGAAAGAGTGAGAGAAGGTAAAGTCACTATGGTGGACCTAATGTTTTTCAGTACAAACGTCTTAATGACAACATCAACAGCAGACTCAACACCTCAACCAATATATTGACCCGGTATCTTCCTAACCAAAAGAAAGCCGAGGTCAGTGCCGTATAAAGAGGCTCCCTGATTGTTTAAATCACTAGATAAACTCAGGTATAACAGTATCATGAATTCACGAAAAACACGTTCTGATACAATCTTACAAGGGTTAAATAATGGCTATGTCCCAAAATTATTGCCAAGTCATTGTTCCTAAAGTGGCATATGGTTCTCTTTACTCTACAGATTGGGCTTCTGGAAGACCTCAAATGGCTAAGGGTGGAAGCGTAACTTAATCACAAAATGGCACTTTTCGTTAAAATAAATATTCATCACATTAATTACTGAATTTTTAAAGGGATTATGCTACGTGGTTACTGATTCAAAAAAATGAAAGAAAAAAAGAATGCATTTAATTTCTTGTCGCGGGCCCTCTCAGCATTAAATCAAAGGCGTCCTAGAACTCGTTTGAGTGTGAAATATAATTTCTTTGCAAAATAATAGAAGCGGTAATCCGACTTCCGGAAACTGTCCTGCATTATTGAACAAAGCTCTTTAAATGGGGGGATTAGCGCACGGGCAGCTCTGCACCCCATTCAACGTTCCATTTCATGTCATAATTACCAGACATTGAGTGGCCGGGCCGGAATTCGCATTTTAAACCTAAAGACAGGTGCAATACCCCAAAAGTCAATATATATATTTGAAAAAGACACTTGTACACAAAGGATAAACGTGGACGAAAAAGCAACCCCCCCCACCCCACCCACACACGCACTGGACATGCTAATGTTGGTATAAAATATTAGTTAATATAAGATTAGATATAATATATACATATAAAATTAGATTCAGATTATTTATTAATGTACTGAAGTACTATATAGCGATGGGACGCATTTCCTAAATGCAAATAGGCAAGAAAATCACCTTAATCGAGCAAATGCTCCCATTTAAAGGATTGTTTAATCAACAGCATTGTCATTTGAAAGTATAGAGTCGTGGAACATTCAAAGTGTTCCTAAATTTGGAGAGTCGAATTAAAGCCAAGTGATGATTCACAACGCGAGGTTCTGAACGTGCCCCCAAGTGTTCGGATTAACACCCGTCTCTGAGTTTCAAGCGCGAAGTTATTTTACTTTCATGGATGAGCGGATTCCCTCCAATGCGAATCAGCCCACATAGTTAGTATGTCTGAGCACAGTTCTATAACAACCGTCGCATAATGTGGCAGAATGTGCAACACTACTTCGCACCTGCATATTGAATAGGAACTCCCTTTCATAAAGAGATACGCTTGTTGGCCTTGAGGCTCTATCCAGTTAGATGAATGAAGTGAGCGACCCGTGCTTATTCCGCCTGCCTTTGATCGCACACTTCCCTCTCAATTTTGCTGCTAGTTTACTATGAGAATCGTCTATTTATTTTTAACGTTCATTTGGACTACAGACTAGAAAGTGTAGCCTACTCAAAGATTGAAGGCCCTTTGATGATATTTTAGTACAGGAACACATTCCATCAGCTCCTGTATCTCTTCATCTTATTCTTCGAGTTATAAAATAGATAGATGAAAAACATTCCACTTCACAATAACGAATTCTGGAAATCCATCCATGTGTTGTTCTGGATTGTGTTATATAGGGACGTTATTCACGTCATCTCGTGTCAAATATGACGGCTAGTGTTCTAGTGGACTAATGGAATTATTCTAACCTATTTTCTTTTTAAAATAGGGGTTTGTAATGGAAAGATCTGTTATATTCGAAAATCGTTGTCAAATGACCTGTGCATTTGAAAACCTTTCTTACGCCGTAAATTCAACCACCATGTTCAAATTAATAACGCTTTACAAAACAGGACTGGTAGTGTGCCAAGAAGCCCAGCTCTCAATCCAGTATGTCAACATTTGCTTTCCACATTAAAAACCCTGGCTGATCGTCCCCCTAACCCGAAAAGCACATCAACGTTTTAATGTAATGTACAGGATCCACAGGGGTCTATCAGTGAAAATAACCACATGACTGCAAAAGAAACTAACGAAATTATCCAGAACGGCCATATTTCCCATAGTCATTAATATGGCACAGGCTCTCCCTTAATCTTGAAAACGAAATATGACATCAGAACGAAGTGTGTGCGTCTAGGTTTTTATGTGTGCGTGTGAGGGCGCGTGAGAGTATCTGTGTGTGGACCACAGTGTCTGGAGATGAGCTAGGATTCATCAATCTAACCCCAGCCACGTTTAGTGTAACACAATGCAATAATGACAATAATGAAAAGTATGGAATAATAATGAAAACTATATTCATTGTACCAAAGTTATCAGAGTCATATAAGTGGGCCATACATCATCCGGGAAAAATGATTATGAATTTGCAAACGTGCCCTTTGGCGATTAGGAAGATCTGCGATGTAATTTATCATCACTAGACTCATCTTCAGCTCTTATTTTCACCACCACTGTACTAGACTGGTACAATGTTTGTTTAGATGTGCGTCACTGTTTGTGACAGTGCACTCTCACCTTGTCTTTCACCTAAAAACGGTTGACAGTAATCGGTTAAAACACTTGGTGAGTCACAGCTGGCCAAAAAATATGTTTAGAAAATAATTTTAAGGTTTGACGTCAAGACTTCTCTGAAGTAATAACAATCAACCGACATTTAAATACTACTGAAGAAGTAGTGTAGATATTTATGACCAACAAATTAGCCAATTTTGTAACACAACGAACTATCTGATAACCTGTGTGATGACCTTAGTTCTGATCTCTGTGATGGAATGGAGCAAATAGTGTATTGTTATTTTTTTTAAGTTTGAGTGAGTAGCCAGAAACAGGCCGAGTGTAACCTATTGACCATTTCTATGTCATGGTCCTTGATGGAAACATGATCCTCTCTCCACAGAGCCCACTTTTAAGAGTCCAGCATCCCGCTGTTACAAGACATGCAGTCTGCCTGTCTGTGGAGACCTTCTCTGTCTCCAGTCAGCCTCTATTCCCCACTACTGGCCGCCTAATTGATACACAACAAATGTGCAGAACAATCTGAATAGTGAGAATGTCTTGTATTGAAAAGTGAACCAGGGTCACAGACAGAGCAAGCGAGTCAGAGCAAAGATTAAAGACACTAATAGTCCAATGGTGATACAAATGGTGTAACAATGTTAATAATAATAATAATAATAAATTATTATTATACTACTCTATTTGTTCGTTCTGTTGTTATCAACTCGGCAGTTCTCTGTCACCTCAGAAAATAAAATATGAAAAAGAATAACAAGAATAATAATTGGATAAGATTCCATAAAAATGCCACATTTAATGTTTTTTGATATACCCTGTTTTTACAAAACGAAAAGCAAATCTAGAATGAATGAACTATTGAAATTATTTGCCTTTAAATTTGAATTTAAAGGACAAAAATGGGAAATGGACCGTTTCCACAATGTGATGTTCTTATTGGTTTAGCCTGTTTGTAATACACATGTGAGGTTATATACTTCACGAAAGAAGACACTTTGTCTTCATGAATCAAAACATTATGCATAATATGTTAAGATGCAAATGTTGCCAACATATTCTTTTAAGTCATTGGTTTATTTGCACCGTTTCACCCGTCAGTTGTGGAAGGATGTTGCTCGTATTGAAAGCACAGTTTGAACAGAAATATAATGCATGTGATCACTCTAGCAGCATCAAAAGACTTTGGGTCATTTCTTCCGTCTCCCGCAGAAAAGACATTACGCCTCTCATATTTACATACTCTCTAATACTTGTCAAACATTCATAAATTACAAATTAATGAAATGTTCGCTCGTCCTTGCAGAACATGCTAATGAAAGCGTTGACTTTCTGACACGTCTTTGTTAAGTTTCATAACGTTATGTCGGCTCTAGCACGCCCTATTAACCATTATTATATTACATTTTTGTCAGCCCACTGCTGGCTCTGACCGTCTGTCTGTCATAATGACGGAAACACCTGGAGAAGGTAAACACTAGTATACATTAAATGACCCGAAACTTTTCCAATGTTTTACTCTTTTTTATATATAGTATAGGCTATGTCACTAACAATATTCAAAACATAAACACCACACAGGTTTATTCAGTTATGAAGTATTTCAACGTAAGTTCAACAACATTTACACATAGAGGTAGATTACATGATTCAATGGCCAATAGGGCTTATATGTGACGAATGTACTGTAATTGATATAATCAACCACAAGGACAAAAGTCAGATTTTGTAATATTTTGAGGAAAGAACATTCAGCTCTCCAGTTTCATATGTAGATTGTTCCGAGGTGAGCTGAGGCCTTGACTTAAATGTCAACAGCCACCTGCTAGCTATTAGGCAGGAGGATGGATGGATAGAAAATGGAGAGAGAAAGAAAAAGATAGAAAGAGAGACAGACAGACAGACAGACAAACAGACAGACAGACAGACAGACAGACAGACAGACAGACAGAAATGAACAGGCGGGAGGAGGAGAGGTGGGTCAATATTAATCAGCAGCAAGTAAAGTGTCATTGAACCGGAGTTCATTTCCGCTTGAGCATTCTTTCCATTACTTCGTAGCTGACGGAGTTGACGCGTGGCTACACATAAGCCCCTAACTTCAACCTAGCCAATTAGAGCGGTCCTAATAATACAACATTATAATCTACTGACAACCGCGACAAAAATGCTGTACACACATACACCCCCCACACACAAACGTTTTGAGTGTGTGTGTGTGTGTGTGTGTATATATATATATATATATATATATATATATATATATATATATATATGTATTCATATATGTAGCGTGTAGCTACACGCTACATATATAAATACAGGTCTAGGCCAATAGCATTGCAACATTCGATCGGCTGAAATAATGTTTATTTGCAATTCACAAATTCTAAAATGTGCAAGGTTGTTCCCTCAATGTCACTGTATGCAAATTTCCTAGCCCATAATCAGGTAAAACAGCATGTTTCGTTCATTACCTTGTCAATCATTTTGATTTGACAGTATTGTAACTTAGCAATCCATATATGCAGCGTATGGTAATAGAATAATGCCTGTTAGCCGTCATATCAGAGGCATAAACCATATTGCCATCTGTGTATCTCCATTCATTCAGGCCCATAGGTCATTGTAGACTGAGTCTGATGGAAAACTGTCCTTTAGTTAACAACTGCGGGTACTTTTTACTATAAAATAATATTAGTACACATGACATAAAACAAACACACCTATAAAAGCAGTGATCACCCTTACAACAAAAACGACGACAACAATAATAACTACATTCATATTAACTGCAATAACAAATGCATTGCGTAATTAAATGAATATATGAATAAGTAAACATTTCACATTATTTATGGTCAAGAATAAGTCAGTAAAAAACGTACTTAATGTAGTTGCAATATTTCTGTATAACGTTTATCTTCCACAATCAGATGGCACAATAAGAACAAAACATAATCTAAAATTTATATTTATTTAGCGCGTCATCCTAGAGAACTGCACAATATCGGCCTTTGGCTGGACTAGCCTTGTCCAGTTAATTTATCTAAAGAAAACTTTCCATACAATTTTTTTTTCTTTTGTAGAGAAAAAAGATTTCAATAATAAGTCGACCACTGTGACATTCTTTAGGCTTAGGCTATTTTCATAATACCCTTTTGTGTAGCCAAGGAAACTACTCGAATGCTGACCTACTCTGAGATTTCCACTCTTTTTTTGATCAAATTCTGAGTTGAAGATGGATACGATCTATTCATAGCTTTAATTTTTTTGACAAACCTGCATCAAAATGTGTGGTAAACATTGAAGACATAAGGTAAGTCAGAATGAGCTTTTTACTCATTAGCCTACATAGCCAACGCTTCCGCAATGTGCCTCTTTAAGGTTGTGTTTTGTGTGAGAACGTGAGACCAGACAGGAAATCACGCGGCGATAACCTCCATGTCCCTGTGTAGCGTGAGCCTGTCTAATTTCTAAGCATAATTAACTATATGCTTAAAATCAATTGTTTCCCGTGCCCAGCCAGGGTCCAGGGCTGCCAGCAGGGAGAGGCCTATTTTTTGCACGTGTGAAAGCAGGAAGCAGGTCTACCTGCCACTCATTAAGCCCCAGAAACTCAATAGAAAGGGGAGAGGAGAAGAGAGGGGGCCGTCAGATTAGACCTGCTCGTTATACCTGCCGCGCAATTAACACGACTTGTTCCGCTAATCCACCGCTCTCTGTTCTAATAATAATTGAACTTCATGCAGCAAGAATAAAAAAGACATAATGCTATAAATGTGTGTATAGGGTAGTCCTACTCAAAGAATCGCATGCTTATTAATTGATAGCGATCTATTATCTAACTGTTCTTGTGGATTTTTGTCGTCGTTTGAAGTTTCATTAGCCTAAGTGTCGTATAGGGTATCTAGGGAAGAGCCTTGCAGCGCTAAACCATATTACTGATACAGAGCTATAAAACAGGCTAATGTTGATCTGTCTGTCTGTTGAGCTATAAATTCTGCTGAAGGGGATTCCACGGGAAGTAAAGTGCCACAGCGATGTTATTGAGTTTGTAAGCACTTTTCCACGTTCGTCATGGGGCATACTTCTCTGAATTGCTTGAAAGAAATATACATGCTGCTGTGGAAAGCGTAGAGATTTCACACTTTTTTGAGATACTGCTAGCATCCTTGCATCACAGTTGCTGCTGCAACCTTAATCGTTTCCCTTTCCTTATACATAACATGGGATTACACTTTACCTTTTCGTGCATACGACAAATTCAATTATCACGTGCTATAGAAACGTCGTGGTTAAACGATAGGCAATACTCCAGAACCGCTTACAGGGCATGGTTAAATTTTGGCAACTTTCCAGTGTGGTTAAGGTTAGGTCTAAATTTAGGTATGATTTTGATGTATACAACACGAAAGTTAGTAGGTACTACCTGTTACACGCCAATTTGGCGTAATCTATAGCAAGTGAAAATTGAATTTTGCGTCTCTTTAGCACGATAAAACAACAACCTCCCTATCTACAGCTGTTGACACACTGACTTGTAGGTGAATCACGGCGCACTTGAACTGAACGGGGACTTGACCTCTGGGCTTTATGTTGTCTCCAATGTTTGTCTACTTCACAATCGTCTTTTATAGGGAACATGCGCGGGTGTGACACGTCCTATTCAACAGATAGATGTTCGCCGGACCAAGGCTCCCAATATGGTCATAGGTGTTTGTCAATGTTGGGTAGTTTGTCTGTCTGGAATAATGATTCGCCTACGACAAAGGCAAATCACGAGATATTTAGAAAAACATATTACTATATAATATAGTTAGGCAAAGGCAAATCACGAGATATTTAGAAAAACATATTACTATATAATATAGTTACTGTGGCTATATGCTTTGTCTTTTAACATCCCTAGTTTAGTTGGGATTCAGAATGTATCTAAATTATTACAGTCAATGTATTTGCCAAATATTTCATATTTTATTATAGAAACTCAAACAACCAGCATTAAGGTGAGTTGTATAGCTACACAACCGAAGTTAATTGTAGCAGTACAATTTGTTGCAAAAATAACTTTCAAAAATATATTGTTGACAGTTTACTGCAATAATTAAATTAGGAAAAGCATGGAGACTATTTTCTATAAACATCCAGCCAGCAAATTATAAATATATAAACCACAAAATGATAAATACAAAACGTGTCATAAAAAGCAAACAAACCGAATAGCCAACTTCAATCGTTAATAATGAAATGTATTGAAAATCTAATAGGCTATTAAAATGTACTTCAACAAAACACAGAAAAGAGAGATCCTCTAAACTATGACTAAAACAAATGTAGGTCATGGTTGCGATAACACACACTAGCAAATACGTATCTCTCCACAGTACATTTTATGCACTAAAGTAAGGGAGGTGTGGAGGCGCAAACGAGGGAAGCAAAACAGCGAGGGAGGTAGAGAAGAAGAGGGTTAGGGTACAGCATAAGAGAAGGGAAGGTAAGAAAGGGGGCGTAGAAGAGATGAGAGGGTAAGAAAGAGAGGCTTGGAGGTATAGGAGAGGAGAGGAAGATTAGAAAATGAGAGAGGTACGTGATGATTGCGTCAGTATTTCAAGCAGAGTGCCATGAAAGTTGACAAGCAGACACTTGTGTGCAGGGATCTTAGAATTAATGTTAGGCTCTGGACGCCATATCCAGGTCAGACGGGAACCAAGGAATGTAAGGAGATTAATATCAAGTTGGCAGCCATTAATTCAATGATATTAGTTATGAATTAAGAGTCATATTCTACATTATAAGGTCTGACTGGTAGGGTCTAGATCTGTGTGTGCAAAGCCAAAATAACACAATAGTCATACGTTTTAACTCAAAACCATCCTTCACAGGACAGCAATCGATGTGAAAATTGCATTTTGGATATGCTCCGCTTTTCCAGACAGATAATATTAATCATCAATTATCTGGCTCTCCACACTGTGAAATAATATTGAAAAAAATCTAAAAGCGCCGAGACAAAAGGCATTTCTCCCCCATAACTTTGTTCTTTTCAGTCTGTAGATCAAAGGCCTCTAAAGTTGGTGTCCCGAAGATGTACATTGTCGAGATGACACGATGACAATGCTGGGAGAAAGCGTGGTTTATCAGACATGTCAGCTCCAGTGCAAAGGAGGCTGCCAACGAAAAGTTTACACTATGAGCACAGAAATTATGCGCTCTAAAAGCCAAGAACTCTATTATTTTTTTCTACCTATTTCTCTGTCTCAACTGAAGTCAGATCGGTATTTCGGGATTTGAACCAACGACCTTTCCGTTACTGGCTCAGCACTTTAACATTCAACTCAGCATTTACCAGATAGAGTGTATTGGAAATGTATCTACTGGCTAGTGAAATATTTAGTTTGTTGTGAAATTGCCGACAGGTGTATTACATCTGAAAATATAGGGGGGCGGGGGGGGAGGCTCTTATGCCACTTGCCAACACGATTGTTTGAGGTTTTTTGTAGCAGCCTATAGTATAGCTCAATGGCGATGCAACGACCTGCTGCTTCTACAAGGAGTTTAATGGTTGAAATGCAGATACAGTGTCGGTGAACGAACAGACATCTACAGGACAAACAATATTTGTGTTCATTTGAGAAATGATTGGTATGAACAAGGGAAAACTCAAACAAAGGACAAAACACAAAACAAAACAAAAAACAACCATGAATACTGCCATTGTCCCGGGCTTTTAAATTTTGATTCACCATGGCATAACCCCTGCGACGAAGAAAACATCAATATCCCGACGGAAAGGTCTTATTTCTATGGAAAAGTAAAGCATTTTAGTGCAGAACTGATCTGTTGTAGAAAGAGAAGAGAAATCAAAGGGATCAAAGGCGACCTCTTGAGAGTGTATATGCATATGTGAATAAAAGATAGAACAAGTTGACTTTAAGAACTTGGCAAGAGTGTCTGTCCCCGTTATCCTGACGCGGCCACAGCTTCCCAGGGCTCCAGCTCGTCTAAATACCAAAGCAACTAGTAAAGCAGCACTTAGCTAAAACCGCGAGTTTGCATATTGCAATATATATGATGTATTAAATGGACTTGTAATTGTGAACAATTTGTGTGAACAACATGTGTCAGACAGCAGGCTACATTTAAATGGCACACAGGACCATGTTCAATTGAAGAATATCATTTCATAATATACTTTTCAAAACTGACTGAGATTTAGATGCTAAACATCAATGAGGCTATGTGAGTGTAAAATACCATATTGTAATCCGATATCTGAAATGCCAATAGTGCACTGTTAGGGGACCCATTAATGCTTGACCTAACATAATAGAAAATGTGCATATATATTACATATTTCAACTAACAATTATCTGATCTTTACTAGAGTGTAATTATTTTGACCGTGTCAACTATAACCAATTTAGTTTACCTAATAACCCCACTAAATACATTCAAAGCTGTTGATGGTTCAATTGACTCCGTTGACCGCAGAGTGGATTTTTATCTTCCTCCATTCAGCAAGATTGACACACATGTGCACAAGACATAGGTTCTTTACGGCGCCCAGAAACACCACAAAGTAAACAGGAGCTAGTGAACAGAAGACTAGTCCTTTTGTATAGCCCAAGGCAGCTGCCGGGCCTTCTATTCTATTGGAATAGGCTGACCGCGTCCTTCCCGCTGCCCCCTCGCCAGCCCACTGCACAAAAAGAGAGGGATGTTCTGCATGCGTGGATAACACTCGCGTTCCAGCCCCATAGCCCTCTTCTTCCCTCCCATTCAATGGAGTGGGAGTAGCGGTCACAGACAGCCACGTCTGGCAGACAGGCACAAAGCCCCATGAAGCCCTAATGCTGCGGGTCCCACTGCCTGAATGGGAGGAAAGGGATGGACACACTGAAAGAATGCGACTCTGACTATGGCCAAAAGATTTAGAAAGGGAACGGAAATGTGGTTGTTGCAGTCACGTTTTCCCTCCATTGTAACTTTAAAAAGTTTAGCGCTGAGATTAAATAATAAAAATATGAGAAATTAACCAATAATCAACAGGTAAGTGTGTTGATGTATTTTGATTTCTTTTAATTTCATTGATGTTTTTTGTTTAAACCTCAGATATTCAATCCTAGGCTAATTTATTCAGATTTGATGTCAATATACAATGAACAAAAATATAAACACATCCCTTTTGATTTTGCCCCCACGAGCTGAACTCAAACATCCAAAACGTTTTCTATGTACACAAAAGGCCTATTTCTCTCAAACATTGTTCATAAATATGTCTAAATCTGTGTTAGTGAGCACTTCTCCTTTGCCAAGAAAATCCACCCACCTCACATTGGTGACATATCAAGACGCTGATTAGACAGCATGATTATTGCATAGGTGTGCCTTAGGCTGGCCACAATAAAATGCCACTCTAAAATGTGCAGTTTCATCACACAACACAATGCCAGACATGTTGCAAGATTTGAGGGAATGAAACTGACAAATCCCACGCAGTGATTTAAAACCACAACAGGTGGATTCAGCACCACGGCCAGCTCTGCAGCCTACTGAATTGTTTGTGAATCCAACACTGGTATCAAGAGGTTACCTATTTTATTTTAAACAGATATGTTACACCCAATGTAGTACAGTAGGATGTGTTAGATTAGTTAGGTTACATGTTTTCACATTCACTATATAATATATTATATTCCCTTTTTTTC
>JACXGM010002065.1:33856-49493 GCA_016801145.1 Umbra pygmaea | reverse complement strand
ACACACACACACACACACACACACACACACACACACACACACACACACACACACACACACACACACACACACACACACACACACACACACACACACACACACACACACACACACACACAGTAAAGCCAACTTACAACTTGGTCTCATAGTCCTTCCAGGCCTTGTCAAACGGCTTCTTAATGTCCTGAGTGGCAACAAGGAAAATCATCCAAATCAAACTGGTGTAATTAAGTGAATTTGTTTTTAACAACTGCATATGTTTTTTAACCCAGTACCATGGCCAGGCATGTAATACACACGCTGGTCCATCGGGTTTGGCGTGTCATTGTAACGCTTTGCCTCGCCAAGACGTGAACATTACACACATTACGAAGGGCCTCTACCAGCAGGAGGCGATACTTATCGAATAGCATGGTGACGTAGCAGAGTGTAAATTGCGTAGATTTAGCAGGTTGGAAGGCTGGGTAGGGTGGATGGGCGTATAAATGTCCTCTAGGTTTCAAGTTCGAATCCACGCAAACATTTTGCATGTATATTGTTTTCCATTTCAGCACGATGCAGACATGTTGCACACATCCTTTTTTACCCACTATTCCAGCGCGATGCAGACGTTAACTGCAAGGGTTTTGAGTGGTTAAGGTTAGGGTAAGGGTTTGGTTAAGGCTTAGATCGAGATAATGGCAAGGGTTCTGAGTGGTTACGGTTAGGGTAAGGGTTTGGTTAAGGCTTAGATCGAGATAATGGCAAGGGTTCTAAGTGGTTAAGGTTAGGGTAAGGGTTTGGTTATGGCTTAGATCGACATAACGGCAAGGGTTCTGAGTGGTTAAGGTTAGGTTAAGGGTTTGGGTAAGGTTTAGATCGAGTTAACGGCAACGTTTCTGAGTGGTTTCGTCCCTGGCGAGGCTGAACCAGCGTGTGTATTACACGCTTAGGCAAGGCGAACCAGCATGTGTATTATTTGACACCATTATTACTAAACCATTATTAAACAGGGGACCTGCTTATTATGCTTACCTTATAAAAACAAATAGGGTCATATAATACATTTATCTTGCAATCTTGATTTGAGATGTTCTCCCTATCCTTTTCCCTATATTCGGCTATAGCCTATTTTATTTTCTGAAGTGCAACTCTATTGCACAGAAATACATTGTTAATAATCTTTTATCGTAAAAAAGAGTTAAATAAGATGACACATTTCGTGGTGCACTCGGCTTATTTTACAATAAATTTTCATTGTTCTCTTGCATTATTTCACTAGCGTTCCACATATTTTTTTGAAAATGAAGACTGTGGCCTGTAGCAAATAATGGAAAGATTAGGCTGTTTGTCATTTTATCCAGCTCACTATGCTGCAAGTTTGGGTGCCGCCAGAAAAGGCAGCGCGAGTCGAGTTCAATTTGACCAAAACATTCTTTTTGACATCATCACATGGTTGCCATCGACAATGGCTGATGTCCATCATTGAGAGTCGATGTAATCATCCAGTCCTAGTAGGGCTGTTCGTCTACCTGCGGGACCCTCCTCCGCCTCATCCACATAAAAAAATCAGCAACCTCCCAGCAACCAGCCTCGTGGACATATGTCCATTTTGCCATTTCAGCCATCTCTGCTCCGCTCTGCTTCGCTCCTCTCCCCAGTGCCACCAATGGAGTCCTCCAGGCCTGAGCCTGTAGAGTCCTTCACATCAGAGCCTGTAGCTCTACCCTCTGAGGCATCCACAGGACAAGGACACCAGGACCACTGAGCCCGTGCAAGAAACCCAATGTGTTACACCTCACCTAGGGGACCAGACCCCTGCACCCGAGGAGGGGGTGGAGCTCTGGCTGGCCACCCTCCCTTCTCAACGTGTGGTGGTGCCATCGGGGTCATCCTTCTGAAGGGCGGGGGCCGAGCATTAAGGGGGGGTACTGTCACGGTATTCCTGGGGACCTAACGTGTCATTGTAGTTTCTCCAATGTGGGTGTTAGTTGGTTTCTGTCAGTGCATATTATGTTCAGATCTGTTCCCGCTCTTTCAACCATCTGACTTTATCACATGATTTCATATATCCAATAGATCTCTGTCAGTTAGAAATCACAGCTGCAACCTTTCACCTTGTTATCTATCTATTTAAGATGTGTTTGAGTTTTGTCAGTTTTGTCAGAATTGAACCGGCAACCACAAGTCTGACTCCCTAACCACTGAGCCATCTGTGCCCTTAACATTCATCCAAGGCTCCATGGCCTTCTAGTATTGAATTGCACAGAAATTCATGAAAATGAATGGTGTGTCTCAACATTTGGAGCCACAAAATATTTTTTAATGCCATTGACAAAATCATTTTTAATGCCATTGACTTTTTTGTCCATTATTTTATTGGAATAAGATGAGTGTGCCCTGGATACAGGCAATGACAGTGTATCAATGACATGTTAATACATTTATTTCAGACTGAGTTAAAAGGAAATCAGAGTGAAAGAAATTTAATTTATAAATGTCAATTTTCAATTGTAGGTTTAGTAGTGATAAAGGTTGGCAATTTAAACCCAATAATTGTAACTTGGCAGGATGGGACTGGTGTGTGAGTCAATACGACATTGATAAACTAAAGTTAACTACTTACCCCCTTAACTCCTTTGAGGTCCCCTTTGAGAAGAGAGTCCAGGGTGAAGATAACGTTATGGCTCAAGTTTTGTAGCTGTGGAGGCCACAGAGGAGGATAGTTCACTCTGAGAACATCACAGATAATAATTACAGTGCTTCAATTTGAGGGTTCACGAAAGGCCAGTTAATGTCTAACCAATATAAACCTTTCTGATGCGTGCAGATTGCCTACTTCCACAACTGCGTCACGGTGGCCAAGGTTCAAATCGTGGTCATAACATTCTGACTATACCCTGGTGGTCTGCTAGTGCCAATTCAGACAACTACCTTGTCCCGTCCACATAAAGGGGTGTCCACATACTTCTGGCTGTATAGTGTATGTACGGACTATAGGGTTCTGTGTTGAACAAACAGTATGATAAGAATCAGATGGCTTGGCAAGATGTGCTTGGAGGAAGCATATGATAAATCTCTGACCACGTGAAAGAGAAAATCTTACCAGATTTTTTAGGAGTGCAGACAGCTCCTTGACAAGACTGGAGAATTTGACAAAGGCTGTTCCCAGATCAGGGTTGTCCCTGCTGATGAAGTTACTACCAAACCTGTCCAAGGCCTGGCCATAATTCTCTTCATTCTGGACATGATCTGCGAGGGGGAAACAACAAAAGGAAAAGCTAAATGTTCAGTCAAAACAAATCAATCACATAGATATTTTAGGTATTACATTTTTTTATTTTGTACGGAGGTAACACCTGTTTAACGTCCCATCCAAACGACCGCACCCTAAGCAGGGCAAATGTCCCCATCACTGCCCTGGGGCATTGGGAATTATCTTTAGACCAGAGGGAAGAGTGTCCCCTACTGGCCCTCCAACACAACTTCCAGCAGCATTGGTCTCCAATCCAGGGACTGACCAGGCCCGACAGTGCTAAGCTTTAGAAGCAAACAGCAGTAGAATACAGGGCGCTACCCTGTGCACATTTCAGGTGTCAAAACACTCAAAGAGATGAAAGAAATGGGCATTCTGAGAGAAGTGGTCTCCCAAGACCTCTGTCAAATAGTGAGATTTCATCTTTATCTGGTATTGATTCTCCTCTTGGCAGAGTTACACTCGAACCACGAACGCCATGCTACGTGAGCTGAACTGTGACTTGGAATCTTCGATGGTTTCCCAATGTGTCGATAGAATTACATTTGTGAAATCTAATTACATGGAAATGCATGAACTATATCTGTTTATTAAAATACACGAACGTTCGTGGTTCGACTGGTCGAGACTATTTTCCCAAGATGGCGCCTTTATACGCGAACAGTACAGTCTCTATAAACTATATTTTTTATAAACTGTCTGTACACTTACAGAGTTCTCAATGCTTCGGTTTGCATGTAAAGACCCTCATTATGCTACTGGGGAAGTGTGATGCTATTTTGAGACTTGTTTATTGGTAAAACATTTTGATTTATTTTACTTCATTCATGCCCCACCCCGACTTCTAGCGTTATAAGCTTATTACTCATGTGAGCTAAAACACGGCACATTCGATTAGTATGAAAACAAATCCCAGAGAACGGTCGACTTGGTACCCATGTGTTATTAAACCCTAGGTTCATTTTGCACTGGAAAATATCGTGAAATATCTCATGTTTTCATACCTTGTCCAAGGCATTGCACTATTTGACACTTTTCAGCAACAGATCCTTTTTCTTTCCCATATTGCTTTAAACCTGTAGCCTGCTTATAAATGTGGAACATCCTTCTTAAAATGGTTTTCCTTTTTTTGGGCTCACCTGGCAAACTAATTATCACAGGTGTCTGAGATTGATTTCAGTGATCCAAAGAGCCCGGAGACACAATATCATCCATGAGTTTGATTGAAAACTAAATATGTAATGTTTATGACACTTAATTCCAATCTGCATAATAATTTGGAACACGGTGTAAAGTGTAACTGAGAACTTCTACTAGTTTTGCCAACAAACAATAGGCAAACAAGTTGACAACATGCATGAAACAACACTTCCTCTAATTAACTAAATCAACAAAGATCCCTCTTTGAAACCTACATACTGGTTTCAACCCTTTGATCTAAACCATCATATTACGTACACACTGTTGGCACATTTACACATTCTGTTGAAGAATTACAGATGTCTTTTCTTAACATTCTTTTAAACAAAACGCAGCAAAAATTAGCTTTTAATAAAATGCACAAACACCTTATAAACAGTACTGTGCAAAAGCCTTAGGCAGGTGCCAGTGTTTGGTGTAGGATTCTAAGCTAACGACTCTGGACCTCACCAAAACTACCACCTGGTGACAGGGGGTTTGAAAGCCGGCTCAGACGCCTATCTGTGCCCTTCCCCGCTGTCTCACCCTACATACTAGCTTCGTTAGCTTCTGCTTCCTACAGTCTTATTCATAAAAATGATACATAATAAATGCCCCCCAAAACAAAACAAAGACGTTTAAGTCTTAGGCACCATAGATCCATCACACAACACCATCAGGGAGGCGTCTGATTGATCAACTTCATTCTGCAGCGGAACATTAAACCCAAAGGTCCATAAAGGAATATCTTCAGGGAAATTAAGAACAAGGAGTTCTGCAGCAGATGGTAGGGCTTTCACAGAGCCCTGATCTCAACATCATCAAGGCTGTCTGGGATTACCTGGACAGAAAGGAACAAGCGAGACGCCAAAGTCTGTAGATGAACCGTGGCAAGTTCTCCATCCACCAGCCGGTTTAATTATAACTACATGACAGTGTACCTAACAGAACCGATGCAAAGGGCGGTCACCCAAAATATTGATTAGTTTTTGTGTTGTTGTTTTATTAAATTGGTTAGCGTCATTATAGAATTTGTTTTATGTTCAGGATATTTTCATTTGGATGTTTTTACCTGAGATTTTCTGTAAAAAAGTTTACAAAGAACAATGTTACCACCACAGACACACAGAAAACGATGTACCGGTACGTCCATGTACACCCATCAGCCTTACATTAAGACCACCTGCTTAACATTTTAGATGAACCAGCATGAACGTTTTTAGCAATTTGAGCTACAGTAATTCGTCTGTTGGATCAGACCACACGGGCAAGCCTTTGCTCACCAAGTGCATCAATCAGCCTTGGCCACCCATGACCCTATCACCGGTTCACCGCTTCTCCTTCCTTGGACCACTTTTGATATGTACTGACCACTGTGGACCGAGAACACCCAACAAGAGCTGCAGTTTTAGAGATGCGTAGACCTAGTCATCAGGCCATTACAATTTGGCCCTTGTCAAATTTGATCAAATCCTTATGCTTGCCCATTTTTTCTGCTTCTAACACATCAACTTTGAGGAGAAAATTAAGAAGCCAGTAAATTGGCAAGCTAATGGACCACCAGGCTAAAAGTGGAAGTTCAAGGAACCTTAATTGAGGAGGATAGGCTCAAATTAATGTATGGACTGCAGTAAATGGAATGGAGCTAATCCCATGAAACCCAGTGTGATATACCATTCCATTTACTCCAGTAAAGCACAGAAATAGTCTTTTGAAATTAGAACTTAAACACATCCTTGCCATGTTATTAAGTGTAATAAAAATGTTATTGTCCCAGCACATATAACCTAATTCCCTGAAGTTGTATGTTGATGTTATACAATGTGAACATTTTGCATTCATTGACACAAAACTTAAAATCTTTTGCCCTGGTTTAATGTTTGGAGCAGTCTGACAGCCTGTCAAAAATATTTTGATAAAATTCATCCCGAGAATAGAGTCAGCCAACCTAATATTTATTACTTTAAATTTGCTCCAGTCCTAACAATATGAGCCTAAGGGGGTGGTATATTGAACTTCAGATATTGATATTAAAACTCACTCCACTGCCAATAACGAAATACTATCAAACGATTCATTGAACTTACTTCCACCTGGGGCTCCAAAGGTCTACACTAAAGCAATACAGGAATAAACCAGTGGTTCTCAATCTTCTCCCGGGGACCGCAAGATATTCCACGTAGGAAATGTATCCAAGAGCTAGCACAGGTGAGTCAGCCGGTCAACTCATTATCAAGCCCTTGACTGATAATTCAGGTAAGCAATTTCAGGGCTAAAGCAAAGATATGATTGTGCTGGAGGTTACAACCAGAGGTTAGAGAAAACCTGCTTTAAACTGACAGATATCTGGACTATTTTTAAAGCTGTGTGGATGACTCCTTTCAAAGACATGTATGAGGATGGACAGAGTTAAAGGACAAGTCTACCTTGACCAGAGTTGTAGATGGCTTTCACACACTTTTTCACCTTCTGCAAAGCTGTCCGGTCTTGATCCAAAGCCTGGAAATGAGGAGAAATAAAGGAGGATTAAATCAGGTGTCCACATCTCACAAGAAAATGCTTAAATAATGTGTTGAATATTATTATCAGTGACAGTAGAAGGTATCATCTTTGAGAGACAAAGGATAAATTAGGCCAGTTTGATCAAATCTGTCACTAGAATAAAACACATTAGGATAGGTAAAACTGTTGGTGAGATAATGGGAAAGGGAATTTCTGTTGTAGATGACTCGTGCATATGGAGAAAAAGTAAATATAAGCAGCAGATTGGTAAAACAAGGTTATGTTTGATTGAATAACTTCCAGATAGTAGCACATTAATGTAGCTTAGATGTAATGCAGCTTACGTTTCTTAAGCATGGTGCGACTTTATCTTTTCTAAAAACAGACAGTTGACCTTTAGCCATGCGGTAGTCCACGTGGTCATAGGTCAAAGTTCATAGATCACAGACTGTACAGGTATCCCATTGTTTCACAAGACAGAAAAAGAGGCAATGTCAAATGAATAGCAGGTCGTTCAACTGACTGTGTTCTCACGGTTTTTCTCTCAGATTTCTTGTAATTTATTTCTACCATTGTTGAGGTACGTTTATAAGGAACAATTTTCTATTTACAGCTATGAACAGAGGGGTATGTTACAGTGGGAGGAGGAGCAATTAGGGTTAACTGTCTTGTTCAGGGAAAAACCAACAGATCATTTACAATTGTGGTTAGGATATAAGAACCAGGGACTTTTGATAATAGTTAGTTGCCATAACCACTTAGCTACCTTGCAGTCCTGGTTCTAATATAATAATATCAATTAAAGTTCTAAGTGATCCCAAGTTCTGTTTTTTTTAACTTGTCACTGCCTTTAAGGCTTCATAAAGCAGTAATGAAAAGAAAGCGCGCTGTGGCTGTTTTTGAAAGATTATGACTTTCATACTCATACTCAATACAAGGTGACTGACAGATTAAAAACCTGGACCAACATGAACCTATAGCCTTCAAGATATAGTAAAGACTGGATGAATGGTGTTTTGGGTCTCCTACTGCAATTCAACAGAGCAATGTTGGCTTTGCATTTGCAGACACAAGCTCTATAATATGTGCCAGTAGATAAGCTGTTATGCCATTGTGATGAAAAGGGGAAAGATACAATCCTTTCCTATGATCCCACTACACCACAACACATCTGGCATTCATAGTCAAATCAGAAGTACACATATTAGAACCAAAATGAAGGCAAGTTAACAATCAGAAATACAGCAAAGAACACTCCTTTGCATTTAAATAAAACACACATACAATCCTGAAACCCCTGAATGTGTGCCAGCATGTTGAAACAGATGCAGTATTCATATGTGTGTGTGTGTGTGTGTGTGTGTGTGTGTGTGTGTGTGTGTGTGTATGGGGGGGTGCTCCCATGAGGCCAGTTTCACAGACAGAAGCTAGATCAGAGGGGCGGAGGGGTATTCACACATTGTAACCATAGAAACCGAGGCTCAGCTTTGTCAATTTCTTCCCAGTCTTTTTCCAACTACTGCTCTTCTTGGAAAATACAGGCCTCAAACACAGATGGCCTAACAGACAGGGAGCTAAAGCAAGATGCTGGTTTCTCTCTTCCTGTTATTTCAAGCTACTTTTCTGTACCTCAACTTCGCTAAAGACATTCTGCAGCTGAACCTGCTGTCTTTTCAAGAGAACATTGTACCAGATCTAAACATCAATAAAAAGCTTAAATTCAACAGAGACTATTTCATGTTTTAATACATTCGAAGTGAAATCTTTTAAAATGGTTCGTCAAAGCTTTTTAACAAAACTTAAATGCATCAGAAAAAACTAACTTGAATAACAAATAAGCTTTGTAAAAATACCAGAAATTGCATGTTGAACATTTTCTCTTTTGCTAAACACCCTCATGTCCAAGACAAACTTCAAGGAACAAAACATGCAGACAGCCTGATAACAACAGAGATTTCAGATTGAGAATGGAACATTTTGTTTCATGATGATCAGTTTTAAAGCTCAATCTGACGTAATAGGGTAATACAACTGTGAAATCAAAAACATGAACTGTAATGATTTCTTAAAAACTGAATGATGTAGTTTTTCTTCCCAATATTGTTTTATTAGTATGTATCATCCTTCTCTAGAATGACAATTGGCAAGTTTTGTCTGTTAGAGATAGAACTTGTTTTTTCTTTCTTTGCCAATTTAAGCTTTGGACACAATTATACATTACATATTTTAAAAGTGCAATGTTCCACTGTCTGCAAACACAATTTAGGTTACAGTGTTTCTCATGTGATCTCTCAAAAGTTAGTGATGTGAAAACTTCACAGTTCGAGTAATGCTAACATTTTTGATAGGATATGACTGCCATTTTTACATTGGAAGACTTCTCTGTCAGTATGACAAGGTAAGATTTAAATAGGGACATTGGTAAGGTGAGCTTAACTGGGCCGAACCATGGGGGTGCTCCCCACTAAAAAAAAACTAACCCTCTGCTAACTTCCGTTGAACACATGTTTGGTGGATTACAGTATGTGCCATTGTAGGAAATGCCTTGAGTTCATTTTTGCCAAGCAGAGCCAGGCTTCCTAAAAAATTAGACCAATAAAATAAGACATCTACATTACAAATTATTTTGTCCTCTCTTTCATTATTTTAATTATTTCCCTTCAATTCACAAGAGGCTCTATCGGAGAAACAGAAAGAGTGTCCTCTGTGAGTATGAGTAGGTTTATAGAGAGAAAGTGGGGGGTTACATCAGTGGGTCAGATACTAGGTGGCTTTGGCAGGGGTTCAACACAATCACTGACTACAAAAATAAAGTTGTCACCTAGTGGATAGCAACACCTCCCTACCTGATGAACTGAAGACTTCCGTCACACGTTTCGAGACTCAGGACTCTGAGACTCCTATCCCTATTCAGGGATGACGAGGGCCCTGTATTGGCGGTCACCATAGGTAAGGTCACCTTAGAGCGTGTCAACCCCCGCAAGGCTGCTTGACCAGATGGCGTCTCCGAGTCGCGTTCTCGGAGTGTGTTCAGACCAACTGGCGGGACTATTCGCTGACATCTTCGACATCTCCCTCGAACAGGCCGTTGTTCCACTCGGCTTCAAAAAATCCACCAAGAAAGGGAAGGTGGCGGAGCTGAACATGACCTGTAGCACTCACCTCTGTCCTCATGACATGCTTTGACGGGCTAGTTGAAAGATCACGTTGTCTCCTCACTTTCTGACACAGACCTTCTTAAATGTGCATACCGCTCCGTCCACGGAGGACAACGATCACCACAACAATGCACCCTGCCCTCCACTCATTTGGACAACAGAAACACACGTGCGGATGCTGTGTATTGACTACAGCTTGGCCTTCAACACCATAGTGCCCACTCTGCTTATTACAATTCTCACCGCTCTGGGCCTACACCTCTCTATTTGCAACTGGAATCTCTACGGCCTACAGAGACGAGGTCAGCAAATAATCTTTCCCTCAACATAAAAAAGTTAAATTGATAATTGAAAGTGAAGTACAAGGTGAACAAGGCTGAACACTCTCCAATCCTCATCGAATCACGTAGAGAGGGTAGCAGACTAAGTTTCTCATATCGAAGAAACTGGAATGAAACTGGAACTCTCATCCGTGTTGATTAACAAGGCACAGCGGCACATTATCACCATCAGGAGGCTGAAGAAATTTGACGTGTCTCGGAGAGCTCTCACAGTATCTTACAGGGACAACATCCAGAGTATACTGACAGGATGCATAACAGTCTGGTGCTGGAACACTAATGTGTCTGACCGTATGGCTCTGTGAAGGGATTGACACTCAGCTGAACGAGTCATCAGGTCCTCACTGCCCCCTTGGAAGGCGCCTACAACACCAGGTACCAATGGGAAGCAAAGAAGATCATTGCTGATGCCTGACATCCAAGCCACGGTGTGTTCCAGCCCCTCAGGTTCACCAGAAAGTACTGGAGCATCCTGTCTAAGACAGTCAGACTGCTCAACAGCTTTTTCCCCACAGTCCATCAAGTTGCTAAATGGTACACATTAAATTGCATGATAGAGGGTCACAACAGCTGATATGGACATTCCACTGGTATCACCATGGTAATATGCTGTTGTGTAACTGTCCGCTGACCGTTTCTATGGACACTGTAGTCTGTTGTAATTGATGCTAGTCGCCAACTGCATTCCTGAAAGTAGCCCTGGCAACATGATCAATCTATATTCTACTGCTGAATGATGCAAAGAGAGTCACTGTTAAATGTAAATATATAATCTTAACTTAATAATCAAGTGGTATTCTGTGATCAGTGCTTACTGTTTACATGTAGGGACTATATATAAATAATGCTCAACTTCTAGTCCACTTTGTTTATCATACTGTTATTGATAGAGATGGTGTCTAATTAATTCATTTGCATATCTTTCTGTTATTGTCACATCCAGCCCAGGGTGGATTCTGCTTTGCATAGTAAAGCTTTCACTTGCATCTGTGGATGTAGCGGCGAATGGTGTTGACTGACAAAAGGTTTTCCAATGTATTCCTGAGCCCATGTCAGGATATCCATTACAGACTCCTAGAGTTAAGGCTTTGTCCTATAGAACTCCACTTTTGTCTAATGATCTGCCAACCCATGTGAGAGACGCGGACTCAGGGCCCTATCTTGCACCTGGAACAACGGAGTGCAAAGCCCGAACGCAAGTGTCTTTGCTAGTTTAAGGCAAACGCAGTTGTTCATTTTCTGTCCAGTGCCCGCGTCGATTAAATAGCCAACGCACCTGCATGCATCTTTGCGCCCATGGGTGTACTGGTCTTACAGGGAGGTGTGTTCAGGATATTTCTTGGCGTAGTGCTATCTGAGGCATCGGAAAGTGATCGTGCCATTGACCAAAAAAACCTGGTCTAAAGTCAATAGCACAGCATGTAACTGTTATTTTAACAGCAAATTAGTCCAATGCACCTAGGCTTATGCACAGCGCGTGCACACGATGCTTGTTACATACACACCTGGAAGTGCAGCAGCACACAAACATGCATAAGATTACAAATAAAAAAATTACGGTGCAAATCTGCCATCATACTAGCAATGCGCCAAGGTACAAACGCATCAGGCTTTTAAAAGGGAAAGAGAGATGACACTCTGATTGGTTTATTGCATGTTACGCCCAAAACACACCTACACTCACCTAAAGGATTATTAGGAACACCATACTAATACTGTGTTTGACCCCTTTTCACCTTCAGAACTGCCTTAATTCTACGTGGCATTGATTCAACAAGGTGCTGAAAGCATTCTTTAGAAATGTTGGCCCATATTGATAGGATAGCATCTTGCAGTTGATGGAGATTTGTGGGATGCACATCCAGGGCACGAAGCTCCTGTTCCTCCACATCCCAAAGATGCTCTATTGGGTTGAGATCTGGTGACTGTGGAGGCCATTTTAGTACAGTGAACTCATTGTCATGTTCAAGAAACCAAATTGAAATTATTCGAACTTTGTGACATGGTGCATTATCCTGCTCGAAGTAGACATCAGAGAATAGGTACATGGTGGCCATATAGGGATGGACATGGTCAGAAACAATGCTCAGGTAGGCCGTGACATTTAAACGATGCCCAATTGGCACTAAGGGGCCTACAGTGTGCCAAGAAAACATCCTTCAAACCATTACACCACCACCACACAGCACAGTGGTAACAAGGCATGATGGATCCATGTTCTCATTCTGTTTACGCCAAATACTGATTATACCATCTGAATGTCTTAACAGAAATCGAGACTCATCAGACCAGGCAACATTTTTCCAGTCTTCAACTGTCCAATTTTGGTGAGCTCTTGCAAATTGTAGCCTCTTTTTCCTATTTGTAGTGGAGCTGAGTGGTACCCGGTGGGGTCTTCTGCTGTTATAGCTCATCCGCCTCAAGGTTGTAAGTGTTGTGGCTTCACAGATGCTTTGCTGCAAACCTCGGTTGTAACAAAGATAAAGTCTTGTGGTGGGGTAGATATACTGATGAAGTGGTTTTAAAGTTCTTAAAGGCTCAGAAAAAGAACTTAAAGACTTCTATGTTTAAGTGAATAGCTTAAATGAAAACCTTAAATGTAGTCTGGAGTATAAACTTTCTGGATCTACAGATCTCAAAATACAATCAGGGATACTTACATACAACTATATTCAGAAAGGCAACAGATCGTAATACCATATTGCATGCTACTAGATTTCATCCACCATGGCTTATTAATAACATACCCCTTTGGACAGATCTAGAGACTACGGCGCAATAAAACTATTATTAAACCACCACTATTACATCAACACAATTATAATTAAACCATAACAATTACACCCCACTTTACACCACCACCTTAAGTGACTTTGCTCACTCTTTTGCGCTCTCTCTCCACTATCTTTTAAAAAAAAAAAGAGTTTCTTCAGACCTTCACAAATAACGCCCTACTAGGTCTACATTAGATCAGACAATATCCATCCGTCATCCTGACATCCCGCCTTGCAGGCTTTGGCTCTACAATATCCAGTATGGTTCATTCACAATCTTAATCTGTTCAAAAATATTAAGCCCACACAATGATAGAGAGCACATGGACAGACAGACAAACCAGTCCACAGCCAGAGGTGGTGGGGGAGGGAGGGGCTGTGAAAATGCTGCTACAGTACTGCCAGCGGCCCCTGTTGCTACGGCAACCCAAACCAAGGGATGTGGGTCACTTGAATGTGCCGACAATAAATTCACCAAAATCTGTATCACATCACTCTCACACTGACCTTGGTCTAAAACATAGGTCAAATAAATTAAATACATTGAATGTATTTGAGGTACAAATCATCTTTCTCACCTTGAGGTCAATTCCATCGGTATCATTGCTAAAATATTTAAGTACAGAACCTTCTTTTCTCAGCATAACAGCTATGTGTCTAAAAAACACGGCCAAGATGAGAACGGGTGCAGGTTTCAGGTATCATTTTCTCAGTCTTTATGAGATGAAGTGCAACTTTTCCTCGAGTGGCAAAAAGGGACAGAAAAAGACGCTAATTAGAATTAGAGAACGAACGAGAGAAAGAGAAGACAGAATGGAGGCGGTTGAAGTGAGAAAGAGCCATCAGGAAACCTGATCCCATGGAGACCAGGCTAGCTGCTCAGTATAGGTCATCTGAGAGGCCTACATCTGAGTCAGTGTTCTCACAGCAGGAATTTGGCCAAGTAGCCAGGCTTCTCCATTTATGCTGAGTTCCCTATTCACCTACAGCAGAGTAGTTCTGTTCCTCTAGCACCCTAAGGGTGTCATATGGAGCTCCAGCTCTACCTAATCCATTTGATTCAAGTCTTTGTGGCAATTTCCTGGGCCCAGAATGAACCTATTCAGAGGATTTCCACAGCTGAACGTTCTATCATTGATCCTAATGTTGTGATTGGTGAGAGGGAAGGCGTTATCTCGTGTTCATCTGCTCTTCATAGATCAATCATTTCACCAGTCACACCACACGATTTGATCTGGCTGATTTTAGATTGTGACAGCCTGTTAGTACTATGACTAATCATTTGGCTAATATATGTTTGCCAGCAGGATATCAATGTTCATAATATTTAATAAGCAAGTCAACCCTCATAAACATATTTGGTGCATCTGATCTGCAGTTGTCTTTATTTATACAAAAATAAGCTGACAACCTACATTTAAAAACATTAGCACTTCAGAGTATCAGCTGTCAATTTCATATGGTTATGAATATGAGTATGGCCAGATCAGAAAAATCTTTGTTATGACAGTGCACCACCAATGCTTTTTAAAGGCTTTACAATACATTGTTAAATCACAGTAGTCACACCAGGACTGAACTTTATTTTTTTTAATTATTTCCCCATTTCCTCCCCTCCCAATTGTTCTTGTCCAATTTATTTTCCTACTAACCCTGCCACGTCGGCAGCTCCGCAACCCCATCTCAACAGATGTGGGATGGTGAGGGTGCTCACATGATTTATCCAACCACATGTTGCTGACCCGGCCTATTATTTTCACACTGCTCATCCAACATGGAAGTCTTCAGTCAGAACATGCCAGGGATGATTGACACTCACTAAGTATACTTTCACGATTTAATTTTACACGCCCGATCTGCACACAAGGAGTCACTGGAGAGCGATGTGGCAAGGTAGATAATCCCATTTATCTATACCAAATAGTCTTGGCAAAGTCTGGGCAAAGTCGGAGAAGCCATAGTCAGGCTTAAACCATTGTTTTTTATTATTAATATTATTTTATGAGTCAGGCAAGTTGACTAAGAACCAGTTTTTTGCAGGAAAGACCAAGGAACAATTAGGGTTAACTGTCATTCTCATAGACAGAAGGACAAAGCACTAACATTGGCAGTTAAAGTATTGAACAAAGGGGCATATGGACGCCAGGCTACTAGACCACCTTCCCTTCCCCAATTTATTGTAAAGGTCTGGATCTTACCCAACACTGATGACTTCCAGAACTACAGAATCTCCAGCCTTTGACCTCTAGAAATACAGGCCCAATCTCCGGCCCTTGACCTCCAGAAATACAGACCCCGTCTCCAGCCCTTGACCTCCAGAAATACAGACCCCGTCTCCAGCCCTTGACCTCCAGAAATACAGACCCCGTCTCCAGCCCTTGACCTCCAGAAATACAGACCCCGTCTCCAGCCCTTGACCTCCAGAAATACAGACCCCGTCTCCAGCCC
>JACXGM010002065.1:0-33756 GCA_016801145.1 Umbra pygmaea | reverse complement strand
ATTAAATCTCTGGCTGCATATCTCTAACCTACCATTCGTGGTTATGCTGTTTAATCGTGCTGTGTGTAAACAACTCCAACCACATCTGGTGACTCTTCCATTTAGGTTTCAGATTCACAACTTAAAAGCACTTCTATTAGGGTTTCAGACTCACAACTTAAAAGCACTTCTATTAGGGTTTCAGACTCACAACTTAAAAGCACTTCTATTAGGGTTTCAGACTCACAACTTAAAAGCACTTCTATTAGGGTTTCAGATTCACAACTTAAAAGCACTTCTACTAGGGTTTCAGATTCACACAATAGCAGCCTTGTTTTTTTGGGTTTCAGATAAAAAAGGCCTTTAATTTGGGCTGCCGACGAAGACACTAGGATATGTGGTACTTTCAAAAGGTTCTTTGCAAATTAAATTCCAATTAATTATTATCATGATTCAACATTATTATCATCAAATAATGTTTCCAAATTATTATAATTTTGTATCAATCATGAGGAGTTTCTGCCATCCCCTTTTACCCTGTTGCATTGATACAATGAAATCCAGTCAAAGCACAATAGCTGAGATGTGCATTGTTGTTAGCTTTTTAGTGTTTAGATTTTCAAGGGACCAATAACATTGTCATTGTCACAGTTTCCCTCTGTGGCAGAGGATAGGTTTGGTGGATCCAACTCCCACCAACTCCTTTCTGGTTTGTTTTCACCCAGACTTTTGATTATTCCAGTCATTCTACCAATGGTTTGTCTTGTTTTGTCCTTAACTCACACACCAGGTATCAATTCCCCCATTTGTTTATGTGTTTAAGTCCTTTGTTTGTATCATGCTCTGTATGTTATTGTTCCTGTCATTTGTGTTGCTGTTAATTGATGAAAGTCCAGCCTGATCTCTCAGAATTCTGTAAAATGACCACAGACCCTTAACTTCAAAATCCGTGGCATTTTCACGGAATAACAGAAGATTCCATTGAATGAAAATGGACCAAAATCCATGGCAGTTTAACGGAAAAATCTGTGATGGGCACACAGTGAGACCTTGCTGTTAACTCGATCTAAGCCTTAACCAAACCCTTACCCTAACCTTAACCACTATGCGCTGTAAAAAAAACTGTATTTTGTGATATTTTAAAAATGTATATAGGATAATGATTTCCTACAGTATGCAGTGCTTTGTAACAAAAAAGCACAGCCTAAAATGCATAAATTATATGAAAGACAAGAGGTGCATGCCCATTGACAGACACTGTGGAAGCATCACTTGTCAGAATATATTTCTATTTTCATTGCAAAATTCTACACAGTACACACAGTTCTATCCTGGAAGAGTAGTTGGTGGTGTAATCCTTTCGCCCCAACTAAAGGCTTTCATGTTGAACGAGTGGAATAAGGCAAGGTCAATGTGAATTGGACATGACAAATTGGGAGGTGAGAAAAACAGAAGCCATGGTCTGTGTTTGTGTCTACATTTGGACTCACAACAGCCCTGAGTTACACAAAGGAAGGTAAGAGTTGAGTTACTGAGATTGAATACTTTCTCGAATTTTAAACATTTGGCTTATGGGAGTTTTGGTAAATATTAAAGCTAGAACTTAACTTCACCGCCTGAGAAATTAGCTCTCAAATTTGAGCTTGTTTTCATAGATGTGTCAGTCATTAAAACGTTCCCTACACTTACGCCCGGTGGTTTTAAAATGTTTGGCCTATAGTAGCATTGGGAAACAATAGCTATATATAAACTTCTCTTCTGACACTATATTGCAAAACTGAAATAATGTCTGTGCTTGAACATGTAGCTCTCAAACTTGGCTTTTCCTTTATAGTTGTGACAATATTAGCAGGAGAGATTAGGCAGGAGGCACCTGCGAAGGTGAAAGGAAAAGGTTTTACTGAACATATACATCACTTCATAAAGTAAACAGACTTTGATGAATCAAAAACATGTACATATCACCCAAGTACTCCAGGAGGGCACCCAAGTACTCCAGGAGGGGGAGACCGTTACAAAAGCATCGGACATTCACATTGTTCCTCCAGGGTTTGATTACAGCATTTTAAAGATTTGAATGTGTATTTTTACAAAATGTAAAAATATTTTTTCATCTTTTGACAATAAGCCTGAAATCAGGTGGTGGGTCAGATATACTGTACATAACACTGGTGAGAAATGTACAAGATTAGTAGTAGACAAAATTATACAGCATATAGGGATGTCAGAGTTAGCAGCAAAGCAGCAGTATAAATACAGTATCTAAACAAGGATGCATGCTAATTCAGCTATTGAGAAGTGTTATGGCTGCCCTCAGTCTACCAGTATGGACTGGCAAATTTGATATGATATGGGATGCTATGCTTGTAGAACTACTGGTCCTTACACACATTACCAGAACTCAGTTCTGCAGTGTGAGCCAAAAGGTAATGCCCAATTTATTCAGCATTCTCCTCCCCAAGTTCTAAACAAAGGGCAGGGCAAAGACCATGAAGAAGGTGAAAGTCAAACATTTCCATGAGATATAATTAAAATATCTGGGTTGTTTGGTTGTCAAACCTGGCTATATTAAGATTAATGCAATATGTAGTACTTCACTAAAAAATACTGAAATATAAATTTGCCAAGACGCAAGGAACTTGTATGGGAGCATACATGTGCTGTTAATCAGCAGGAACTTACCAAGGAACACTGAAACAACATGACACATTTATATTTAACACACACTGTTATTTCATGTGAATAATAAATGATAAACACCGGTAAGTCATTTCCAACAGTGATGGACATTTGCAACATTATTCATGTCTTAGATATGGATTTGAATAAATGTAATGCCACCTTGGTGAACAAAAGTATACATTTCCATCAAAACACATGTCAATTGTAGGTAGTGGTTCGAGCCTGACTATGGGTCTCCGGCTTTCCCTGGACCTCCAGAACGAGGCAGCGCAAATTTCTTGCATTGACTGTACAAATTCTTAATTGTTTAATTTAAAGATCTGCACACTGTGTTTTTTTTCTACTTCTTGTTGTGTATTCGTTTGTATCTGCATGTTTTCTGCACCTAGGTGATTTTGTCCTGGCCAGGTCGTCGTTTCGAATGAGAAACTGCTCTCAACATGCTTACCAGGTTAAATAAAGGTTAAATTAAATAAAGAAATAAAAAATAAGCTCAGGTGTTTCAGAAGGTGGTGCGCATCATTGTGAGAGTTCATACTCCTGTTACTGGTTGTTAAGTTGAACAAATCTGATTAAGCTACAAGTGAAGGATTCATACAGTGCCGCGTTATGCATTAAGGAATATTCATACTGAGAAAATATTAAACCTGTATGTGTGCATAGAGTGATGACCGTGTCCCACTGCGTTAAGGTGTAGTAAGTAATCGCCCTGTGAAGGCTTGTATCTATGACGTGAAACTCCTTTCGACCAGTGCACCTAATGTACTGAGTGGTATCATCTTGTAGAGGCAGGTTTGTTTGTTTGTTTTGGGAAACGCAGTTGCCCCAAATTAGTTTCAGCCAAATTCGGCTTACATTTTCAAACAGGTTTATTGTTTTGTCAAGTGTTCCAGAATAAAACAGAGAACACAATCTCCTTGCATCAGTCTCCCTTACCTACCTAAAACTGCAACAACACCATCCGTTGTGACAATAGAAGTTGAGGAGCAACAAGGAGAAACACCATGGACACCTTTATATGAGAACCACCTTCCCTGGTAACAGAGTCCAGAAATTGGTCATTGAGAGATGGGAGAGTATCCCACAGAGGGAAATGCTTAGGTAGACATTTCATGAACTTAAAAGAAAGAAGGCTGAAGCAGTGACTAGACTTTTACAACATTACATTGCAGCTGCAAGTTGTCAAACAAAATATTGCAGCCTACAAAAACATTTCTAAAGTTCATCATATGGTAGCCTTTCTCCATTAGTCTTAGATAAATTGCAACTACTGTGGAAGGAAAAGAATGTGAGCCCTTTGAAATTATCTGTAGTGCTACTTAAATTAAATTGGTCGTACATTTATATATGGAGAAAGTTCAGCCCTGTTGCTACTCTCGCTAGGAGTGGCCATCCTACAAACATCAGTCAATTGAAGATTAATAGAAGCTGTGTGATACAAAAAGACAATGACCTAAAGCACAGAAGACTTTCATTACATGGTACTACCAGGTACTTCAACAGCTTACACTAACCTAAAGGATTATTAGGAACACCTGTTCAATCTCTCATTAATGCAATTATCTGTCAACCAATCACATGGCAGTTGCTTCAATGCATTTAGGGGTGTGGTCCTGGACAAGACAATCTCCTGAACTCCAAAGTGAATGTCAGAATGGGAAAGAAAGGTGATCTAAGCAATTTTGAGCTTGGCATGGTTGTTGGTGCCAGACGGGCCGGTCTGAGTATTTCACAATCTGCTCAGTTACTGGGATTTTCACGCACAAGCATTTCTAGGGTGTACAAAGAATCGTGTGAAAAGGGAAAAACATCCAGTATGCGGCAGTCCTGTGGGCGAAAATGCGTTGTTGATGCTAGAGGTCAGAGGAGAATGGGCCGAATGCTTCAAGCTGATAGAAGAGCAACTTTGACTGAAATAAACACTTGTTACAACCGAAGTATGCAGCAAAGCATTTGTGAAACCACAAAGCGCACAACCTTGAGGCGGATGGGCTACAACAGCAGAAGACCCTACCGGGTACCACTCATCTCCACAACAAATAGGAAAAAGAGGCTACAATTTGCAAGAGCTCACAAAAATTGGACAGTTGAGGACAGTTGCCTGGTCTGATGAGTCTCGATTTCTGTTGAGACATTCAGATGGTTGAGTCAGAATTTGGCGTAAACAGAATGAGAACATGCCTTGTTACCACTGTGCAGGCTGGTGGTGGTGGTGTAATGGTGTAGGGGATGTTTTCTTGGCACACTTTAGGCCCCTTAGTGCCAATTGGGCATCGTTTAAATGCCACAGTCTACCTGAGCATTGTTTCTGACCATGTCCATCCCTTTATGGCCACTATGTACCCATCCTCTGATGTCTACTTCCAGCAGGATAATGCACCATGTCACAAAGCTCGAATCATTTCAAATTGGTTTCTTGAACATGACAATGAGTTCACTGTACTAAAATGGCCCCCACAGTCACCAGATCTCAACCCAATAGAGCATCTTTGGGATGTGGTGGAACGGGAGCTTCGTGCCCTGGATGTGCATCCCACAAATCTCCATCAACTACAAGATGCTATCCTATCAACATGGGCCAACATTTCTAAAGAATGCTTTCAGCACCTTGTTGAATCAATGCCACGTAGAATTAAGGCAGTTCTGAATGCGAAAGGGGGTCAAACACAGTATTAGTATGGTGTTCCTAATAATCCTTTAGGTGAGTGTATATTCCATTCACAAAATAGCTTGGATATAAAACTGTCATACAAGTGTACCTTAAAACAATGTAAATCTGTCCAACAATATTTATTGTCTAATGTCATGTTTTTCTGCTGTGTTTAGCTACTGCAAACAGAACAGAACCAGAAGCATTTCAGCATTACATGCAATCTTTTGAGCTGGCTAAAGTTTGTCTCAGCATTCCTGAAATGATACATCAGGAAACAAAGATCTTAACCACAAACCTCAGAAAAAAGACTGCTCAACGCTTAAGGAAACTGTTGCATTGACAGAGGAAGGATGTAGGATGTCCAAATTCTTAAAAAGTGGAAATTAAAAAAAACACTGTAAAGCACTTTCAGTATCGTATTTAGGTAGTTTACAATTACCAAATCAGGGATGTGGAAATAACAACAATTGCATGGTGTATAGATTAGTTATAGATCATGTGTGCAGCCATCATATACTCTGTACTGTTCTATTTAAAAAACACTAGATCTGGAACGTGAGCATAAATGTAATGTGGTTGCAGAACCTGAATACTGTGTACGTATAATATGGAATTTACTTTTATTGCTGCATTACAGATCTATCATCATGACACTGCACTATGTTGTCGCAGTCCCACATTCTCACCCAAAGTCAGATCAAACTGAACAGCCCAGCCCCTGCTTTTGTTATAATTAGACCACACCATTATCCTATTACAGTGACAAAGGGAATCCACGAGACTCGAATTTCAGTTAAGACGCAACAACAGCGGTAACCATGAGCGGTTTGGTGACCTCAGTCCCGAGGACAGGAGACACTGGCTTGTGTAATGCTGCCGCAGTGCCTCGCCTAGTCCTGCCGACCCACCTTCACTCAAAGGCCCAACTGCGTTCGTACATTCAACCACAATGACAGCATCTTGGCAAGCTGAGCCAGCACTTTTCCTTTCACAAAGACGCAGCTAAAAAAGATCTTACAAACCTGTCGAGATGAGCACTAATCTTTACCACTGACCAAATAATTACCTTCATCAAATCACTTTCTACAAAGACTGGTTCTGGGAGCATTTTACTTGAAATGTGAATTTAAAGCTAAAGTTAATCGCATTCTTTCATACTGTTCACTATTTGGACCAATGGTTAACAGTGAGTAAACTGTGTAGTCTTAAAACCGTTGTGCTGACATAGTCTCAAATGTTTTAGCAGACATTTTGGATCGTTTCAGAGCTCTATAATTATGTCATCCACCAAATGAATGGCAACAACCTGGAGGTCAATAAAGCTGCGCTTGGATTTTAACTGTGAATATGGCCAGATGACATGATATTATGAGCTCTACAGAAGGACCCAGAGTATAAATAACAGTAGCATGTTCAAATAAATTAACACCTACACTAAAATAGTTTACTTAGCCACAGAAAGAATGGCAAGAACCACCCCTTTAACCCCTTTAATATAAAACATTATTAAATCTCAAATCTCAACATTCTTGGTGAAAACCACCGGTGGGCCGTCAGGGCCTGCAAGGCCTTTTCTGCAGGCCCAAAGATAGTCAGAATATATTTATAATATATATTATTCTTTAATATATTTTTTCATTAAGTTTATTTCAATTAGTCTATAAGGTAATGTCATTGCTACAGTACGCTAATTTCAGTTGCCTTGCTTTTAGCGCAGCTCATATAAATGAAAGCTTTTATCCAATAAGATATTTTCATCTGTGTTGTCTCCGGGTAGACTAGGGCATTCAGAATTCAGAGTGAATACAGTCGCTGTTGAAGCCCATCAGGACCATGTTGTTGATTGTCATATTTTTAACCAATCAGATTTCGACTTTACCATGTTGGGTGTGTTCTTTGACCAACTAAAGTGTTTCTGCAAGCCTAGCCTTACGTCAGCATTGTTTTGTTGCTGATAGGAGTGGCAGTTCAATAAAGTTCAACAAAAAACATGTAAAAAAAAAGTTCGAACAAGAACTAGCTTTTTTAGATTGTTAGATTTTTTACTTTTAGCAGAATGGCAGATGGAGGTGAAGAATTAGCTTTGGTGGCGAATATAGGACTGGGCAGGATCGACTCTCAGCACTGGGCAAGATCTTTTATTGGAACTTAACGCAAAGATGTGCTGTAAAACCGCGTCATAGAAGTCTTTTTAAAAGAGAAAGGAGGACGGACTTCGTTTTCAAATAATGAGCAGCTTTGGTGAGTTTGATGGATTTTTATATATTTTTACCAGCAAGGCCTTAGGGGTGGGCCGATACAGATACCAGTACTTGGTATCGGGCCCGATACAGGGCATAAGTACTCGTACTTGTACTTGTTAAAAAGGCCCGATACTCCAAGCCGATACTTCCTCCACATTTAAGAGCGTTATGCTGCACAGCGCTTTACAGATTAACCTTAGATGGCCATAGTTGTAAATCTTATTCACGTAAATGTTTCAATGGAAATGTTCAGCCCTATGCATATATTTCACATTGATGATAATGACTGTCTACTTTGTCATTCAGAGACCATGCTTATAAAGCTGTAAAGCTGTCTTTATTGCTATTTAAAAAAGGAAGAAAAGCGATTTGAATGCGCCTAAAATGCATAATCATTCCAAAGACAGAGCCACGCGTTAGCTATTGAAAAAACGATTTTCCTCAGCAGTTGTCCAGTAGAGTTCAAATGGCGAAATTCGATATAGTTTTTCTCATTGCTAGTTTCATGTATCCTAATATTTGTAAAATTATAGGTAAAAAAAAATTGAATCCTCAAGGAAATGTGCACATTTAAGTACAGGAACGAATGAAGGATGCAAGTTATTAGGCTATTCGGTGCATACTATAACTGTAGAAAACTGTATAAGGAACGGCCTGGACCTAGCCTCTGAAAGCCACTTTCAGGGAGGAAAGAAAAAATTTTGGTAGTTTGAAAAACTTCAAGATTAACAAAATAGTGGTATTTCTGAGTTCTGACATACTAACGTTAAGAAATATAACTTAAAGGAAATACGATGTAGCCTATTTATATTTTGTATAATACATACAAAAGCTCTAGAATGTCATTGTGAGGTTATTATAATAGCGTTTTAATTTCTGGAAGATAGTGAAGGCCTAGGTGTAAAATGCACTGCCCGCCACTGATGAAAACATTTCTGTAACTTTTTTTGTTATTATCTTTTAAATGGGGTGACCAGTCACATGATCAAACATTTGAAATCTCTTTTCAGTTTAAAATGTCCCACCTCGCAAACACAACATTGGTTTAGAAGACACAATAAGAGTGACAACCAACGCAAGCCAATTGAATCAAAGAAATCAGTGCCACCCACTCCCAAAACCACTTCCTGCACACCTGAACCTGATTTTAATTGGTATTGTGATGGGTGGTGATATGTCTGAGACAATTTCCCTTTTGGATGAGGTGACATGACCAAATTTAATGGGGGGGAATAATGTGACTGGTTACCCCATTTAAGCTTGAAATATTATGTCAGCTGGACATATTACCAGTTTCAATCCCAGTGCATTGAAAGGGCCATTGCCTTGCATAGTGATTTAAATGGGATATCAAACAGGGGTCTTGAATTGAAGTGGTCACTTTTCAGCAAAAATCTAAATTTTTCATTATATTTAAAAATCTGAAAAATCTGTTTAAATAATGATTTCCTACATTATGCAGTGTATATTTTGCTATTTCAACAGAAATATCAGTGTGCATTTGACAGTTGTTATTCCACGGTCAACTTTAATACACATGTGTATGCGCTGCTTTGTATTTAATATAATTGAAGCAATTTAAGTTGTGCTTTTTGTCTTACAAAATGCTGCATACTGTAGGGAATTATAATCTAATATACATGTTTATTTTTTGCAATTTATAAAATATCAAGAAATACAGTTTTTTTTCAGAGGATGTAAGCTGGACAGATAGAAAGTAGTTCTGTTGTTAAAGCTCGAATTCCACACAATTCTCTGTCTTTCGTAGCCCAGTGTAGCTCATTTGGTAAGAGTGTGTCAGTTGTAACGTGTGGGCTGTGTGTTCAATTCCCAGGAGGGCCTAATATGACCACTTATACAATGCACTGGATACGAGCGTCTGATGTTGGATGTAATTGTAAACGTTTAGATAGCCCAGTGTCTCTGACTGTATCTGTGTCTGGGGTTCTCTATCTCAGGAAAGCCCAGAGTGTCTCTCTCAGTCAGAGATAATCAGTTCTCGCAAATCCTTTACTCTCCAGCACTGCACATCACTATTACTATCTTTCACGTTTACATCACTATCACTTTCTTTCAAGTTTATGTAGTTCCTTTATAACTCTCAAATTCCTTTTGACAACACCAAATGAATGGTGCCGGTTTATGCTGTCTTTTTTTTTATCTTATCCCGTTTAATACACACCATTAAATTGCCATTGCAAATGTTGTGCATTCACTTTTATTTTGATTATTAAATGTTATTTTCTTTGGCATGGCATTCACTGGCACCCCTAGGGGAAGATTGTCTGTTCATTGGAACAACCATCTGTGCTCATATTCCAAAAGAAACAAATCAGAATTGTGCCCTGGTAACCATGGCAGCAAGCCGATAGAGCCAGGCCTACAGAAGGGGCAAGAGAATCACCGGAGGCTGGTGATGGTAGAGTGCTCCATGATGGTGCTTCAGAATAAAGGCTGTAATGGAATGAAGGGACTGATATTAAACACATTTCATACCATTAAATTCACTTCATTTCAGTCATTCCTGCTCCCAGTGTCCTGTAAAAACTTAAATATGGCTAAACAATTTTAAAGCCAAACAAATCTTTTTATTTTGTTCAGACTGTAAAATGTACTGGGCCCACAACCAATCCTTGCGGGACATCTTTTGTAGTATCAAACCAGACACGTTCATATCTGGGAAGCTGCATTTTCACAACAGTCTACGTCATGATTGTCATGCATCGGTCCTGACTACGGGTTCTCTGACTTTCCCCGGGCCTCCTGCACAAGGCAGCGTAAATTGGCATAGCACTGCCCGGGATTTGGGTTAGATAAATAAGATTATCTATCCTGCCACGTCACTCTCCATTGACTCCTTGTGTCCAGATTAGGCGTCTGTATATTCGATCATGGAAGTATAGTCGGTGAGCGTAATCATCCCAAGCATGATCTGACTGAAGGCTTCGATGTTGGAATCGCAGTGTGAAAAGAATCGGCGGTTTGGGCGGCATGTGTTTGGACGAACCATGTATTTGGATAAAAAAGAATTTCTTCTTCTTCTTCTAATCCATAGAAATATCAAAGTCGGTAGCTTTGCCTCAGTTGCGACACCTCTGTTCAGTACAGGTCAGGAACGTCTAGTATACCGCAGCTTTAACTGACCATTTAAGACAAATGATTGCCAATTCCTTTCAAAAACTGAACTACGCCTGCGTATGTGTGTTTGTGTCTTGACATGAGTCATTGTGAACATATGATCGTATGTATACACGGTCCATGTTTAATGTTGGAGTGAGAGCATGGGATTTGTTGAACAGTGAAGGAAAGACAATTACAACAACGTAAATGACCTGGACTTCTTCATTCAGTATGTCGTCATTCACGGTGTGAATGATTTAGTAATCAAATTTAGTAACATGATATCCACTGGTTCTGAATCTAACAGGATATTGGTTTGAGCTGTATAACATCTATTCAAAGTAGAACGTTGCAACTGCTATGAAGGATACCGAGCTGTGTGGAACGTGCACGGAGAGGACCTGTTTATGATCCAAGATGGAAACAAATGAACGAGCTCATTACGGTAGATACAACAACAACAAAACAGAAATGAACAGGAAATAGATAAAAGAGAGTCGACAGACCGCTAGCCACTGGAACAGCAGACCAACACTGGTGTATGAGTCATCAGGGCAGAGCCCCAGACAGACATGTCACCAGGGACATCATTTACAAACATCACAGCGTGCTTTTAAAATGAGAACAGCATTCACTGTCCAGCCCTAGCCTGCTCACATAGCTTACTAGCGACAATCTCTCGAGTCTGACATGGGGATTTTCCATACTGATCACTTATATAAAATTTATATAAAAAAATAAATCTAAATTAAATTTAAATTAAATCTAATGAAGCAGTAAGTGAACATGGAGATGTTTCTTCCCTCAGTGGTCATTCCTGAGGAAAAGCCATTAACCTGCATAACATACAGCCTCATTTAAACCTAAAGATCTAATCAAGCAGCTTATTGGCTAGAGCTGTAGTACAACTTTCATCTTAGTTTAGCTTCCTTCCTGTCCTGGTGTTCAGAACTACAACTGTATCTTGGATATGACTAGGTGGTTTCATTTTTGAACTGAGCATACTTGAAGAAACACCAAATGTCTTAAGTGTTCTGGTTTGCAGAATTGGTTTCATCCATTTATAACAATGTAGAAGTTAATTTTCACTTTGACAGTAAACAATGTGAACAATAAAAAATCCAGCAAAAACATTTTATACATCCATCAAACACACGTATTAACACGACATCCTTGTGCAATCCACAACATAACATGAAAATGTCGAGCCCTATCAAACGCTTACACAACATTAGCTGGGTGTCACTCACATATACCTTTGCAGTCAAAACACACCACGGGAAAGCGCACACGGGATAGTGCAATGCTTTCTGACTCTCTGGCTGGCTGGAGCAGGCCAGGTGAGCGCTATGTGCTATCTCTGATAAGTAGGTTAATCCCCGTCTCTGCATTCCTCCGGCGCCGTGGCTCAGAAGAGGAAAAAACACGCTCCCGTTACACAAGCACACTACAGACCCTGGCTATATTTAGCACACAACATATCTTCACTTGTTAGAGGACATAACATGGACACACTCAACTTCATATCCTAGGACAGTTATGTGATTCCTTTAAAAATTGACAGGGGGAACCTAGGTACTGGGTTCGTGTAAGGGTGGAGTAAAAACTGCCTTACACAATGTAAAAAAACAAAAATGTAATCTGGAGAACAGAAAAGCTGCCTATTCAATATGCAAATATAATCTAGGCTCATGTATCTTTTTTATGTCAATTTGAAATATGCATGTGGCTCGAGTCTAGCTAAGGTGACAATATCTAATGAAATCCCCACATTGGGATGATTAGACTCTGTTAACACAACGTGAGTGAAAGTGAAGCTGATAAAGCCTTTATCAGTCAATAAGTACGGCACACATTCAAATGAGATACACCAAATTCTTTATGTTGACTCTAAGTCAGTTGTGTAGTATCATAGATAGCTACAGTATATCCAGCCAAAACATCAATTTAAGAGAGGTTTACAAGAGCTGTGAAGTCAGTGCAATGAAATGGACCCAGTTTCCCAAGAAGACAAGATCACCATGCATCATTTCTCTGTAGTTTTTCTGTTTTTCTTGATGAGTGTGATGCTACAGGAAACCAGCCAGTGGTAAAATGGATGCTGTTAAGCTAAACAGCGGTGTTTGCAGTTGTCAATGTGAAAAAACTGCATATTAAAAAACTGGGTTTCTACTCATCTTGGTCCATTATATCCCAGTTTTTCTGCAGATTTACCAGATTTTGTTAATAAATACATTTTCTAAACATGGCAGACAACTGCACCCGAGGAACCAGTGAGCACAGCTGTCTTCCATTGCATTTCCCTTCATTTACGAATAACCTGCGATTGCAAGGCCTTTTATGGAGTAGTGTAACTTGAGGATAGTACTGGAGAAAGACATGGGTTACTAAGAAAAGTGTAAAACAGTCGCAGTTTGCCACCTTAATAAACATAAATCAGGGCTAAAACAGCAAAGGCAAACAAGTTAAAGTGATGAATAATGATAGTTATAGGTATAACTATAACTAGGTCAAACACTGTCCGTTATTACTTTTATTTCTTTATTTAAATAGTGCAGTGTGATTGGTTCAGAGGTGACACATTTGACTCACACTAAAAACTTGCATCTACTGTATGTACTAAACAATCCCAAAGCTTGTCATTCTAGCGGCCCCATTGCTGAGAAATAAATTGTCTCTGGACTTCGGTACACTATAATCCATTAACATTGTGGTCACGCCTGTGATCCTTTCCAGTACACACAAGCCCAGACATTGGTTACCACCTACAGGTCACGGCCTAGACACACAGAACATCTGACTACAGCAGGCTCCCCTGACCATCTGCCCAGTTTGATAATGTTTAATAATCTGCGCAGTGTAGCATGATCATTAAAGGAGGAAATAATTCAGCCATACATTTCAGAAAGGCTCCCTAATTACATTCTCAGGGAACGGATTTGATATCATCATTTATGTAATATGCCGCCAACATATTTTCCCAGAACATTCCGTGAATTCCATAGAGATCGACATTACATTCAAAAGTTCACGGTAAAGGTCAGGGTTAAGGTTAAACATTAGGTTACTAACGGTAACCACAGGGTTGTCAGATGGCTCATTAGTCAGAAAGTTGCTGGTTCGATTCCTGACTGTGCCAAATGTGGTTGTGTCCTTGAGCAAGGCACTTAACCCTAAGTTGCTCCAGGGGGATGCCCCTGTACCGCACTCACTGTAAGTCACTCCTGATAACAGAATTTGCTATTTTACAGAAATGTAAATATTAACGCTAGGCATGACAAAAAAACTTATAATTGCCTGTCTAGAGAAACTCTTGTTCAAAAAACACAATGTTCTGGATGTGAACTTGCGAACACTGGGGTGAGAGTGGGTTACTTACGCGCCCACCCACCACCACCAACCTAGCCTTAGCAAACATTTACGGTATTTAACGTGATTAGTGACAAAGTGCTTCACACGTTCATATTTCACGTCATTGCCCTTCTCATACCTTCATATATCATGTAATTGTTTTTTTTAAACATAATTCATAAGTAAGTTTTTTGTAATACCAACAGACTTGATTGCCCAATGTGTAGACTGAACAGCGCGTGATGTTGCTAATGCAAAAAGCTTAGAACAGGGATTCCTACAACAGACAGTGAGGATTGTGGTCAATTACCGGTAATGAAGCTAACCTGTTTATTTGTATCTAAAGTATATTCCTCGTGTATAGATCTTCATATGTTTAAAAACTCAGCATCATACTGAACAACTCTCTCATCATTTGCCTTACAACATTGCATTGTAGATTGCAAGCCTTGGACTTAGCCAACGTGTGAAGCTGTGTGCGTAAACAGAGGACGGAAATGGACAGAAATGGTAGCAAGGTGTGCCAGAGTTTGGTGTAACAGTCTAGGCTACTGACACTGGAACACATGTGACCCACAACAGGGGTCTGTTGCACATGTGGTCCAGATTACTCCAGATGACAAACATCAGTGGTACGACACTGTTGGTGTTACTGAGGCCATGACTTTAAGACAAGGAAGATCATGCACAAGCTAATTGCTGACCAATCACACCCCGGTAACCCAATGTTTCAACAACTATTTTCAAGAAGTACAGGTCGATAATGACCAAAGAACCCCTCCACATGAACAATTTAGTTCATGCTGTGGCTCTTAACAACCAGCCACTTGTCAGACAGAGGCTAACAAGACTACGCTCACCACATCAATACTAACTATAGCTGTTAATTAGAGCTGTCAAACGATTAATCGTGATTAATCGCATTTTGTTCTTTAGTGAATCGCAATTTTAGAATATGTTGAAAATCTATATTATTGGCTCTACATAAACAGTTCAGTCTTAAAAGCAGTGTATAATGATAAAAAGAAAAATATAGGCAGTGCCTAACTAGGAATTAAATGTATTAGCTTTATTTTCCAAGTTGGTCCACTGAAAATGCGATTAATCGCGATAAAGCATTTGACAGCTATACTGTTATTTAACTTAATAGCTTCACTATACTGCAACAAAAACTGTTGCTCATCTCCCTGCAAATACACAGGTGCACAGAGCATATTAATATAATATACGCTCACCTGCCAATGTTTTTATTTGTATTTCAAGTTTGCATAAATAATATTCTGTGTATTCTGGCCCTGTATGTTGTTAACGATGTAATAAAAGAAAAGGTAACACTTTATTTTGAGAGTCCAAAAAGTGTATCTGTAGATGCTCTAAAGATTATCTGCAGTCTATCAACAACATTTTAACAAACTATCTACTAAACCTAACCCTAATCCTAACCTTAACCCTTCCCCTAAAGTTAACCCTAACCTTAACCATTACCCTAAAACATATTCTAAACTTACCCCTACCCTTAAACTACAAACTTAGTTGCTTATCAACAGATAGTTTGTTGATGATGACTATCAACAAACTGTCAACAAACTATCTGTAGAGCACCTACAGATGGAATTTCAGACTCTCCAAATAAAGTGTAACCAAAGAAAATCTGACAGGTGGGTAGTCGCACGAGGGAACCTAGTCTCATCACTTTCTAGCAAGTGTTTGTGTAGGTCAGGTGCCTGTGAATCAATCGTGGCAGCAATGTTGATCAACTACATGCTTTCAACTGATAGTGGGATAAGAATTGTACTGGCTTTGCCACACAAGCTTGGAGGAAGCATGTGATCGATCGTCGACCATCCGGACCTCCATGCTATGGAGTTGACAACAAGACAAGCTCAAAGGGGAATTGGACATGACCAAATATGGAGGGCATAAGTAAAACGTGAATAAAAAAGTGAATAAGTTATATATATATATCTATATCTATATAACAGTCTATTACTTATGAGAATTTACATTGTACAAAAAAAGCTAGGAAATCAGGCCCCAATATATTGTCCAATTAAAGGATTAGGCATACGTAGGAATGCAGGAAAATGTTGAAAACTGCACTGTTGTGACCTAAGGAGATCTAGCAATCTAGGCCAGGTGTCTCCAGCATCATCACTTCTTATTCACCCAATTCTACTCTATACCTCCTCTCTCTCTTTTCTAGCCAATACATAGATGTAGACATATATGCACTCCTCAGATCTCTTCAGATGCATGGCAACAACTACAGAATTGCAGATTTATTATTCGAAAAGTCCAATAAATAAATAGCTTAAAGTGTATTTTAAATGTGCACTCAAAAAAGATATAATAATCTGATGACAAGGTTATGTACGTCCTACAAGGTTATCTTTGGTCTACAAATGTTTTTTGCTACCTATTCGGAGTTCACAACTCAAAAGACACCTTCACCGGTGAGTTATGGAGTCAAAAGTTTGGTAACGTCTGTTCTAGCCAAAAGAGTGGAATAATCAGTGAATACATATTCTGCTATACTAAAGTGAACTTCCATGGCTGTGACTAGAATAAACTGTAAAATGTACTCTCATAGCAGCAACGCAATTTGGATTGATATAGCACTTTGCCTACCTTGGGGCCTATATGAAATTAATGACTAGGCTATAACTGGCTCATTTCACATCGGCATACAGAACAATGGACTAATCTGACTATTCTTCCGCATGTCAACACTCATCTCTGTGCGGAATGCGCGGCCACTATTTGCAGTTTTGCACAACGTGAACGCCGTTATGAACAATGTTTGAAGCGGTTCGAATGATACTGTTGGAGCAGAATTCACTTGCTTCCAACAGACATCCATGGAGTGTACAATGCGCAATTCCATAACATTCTGGTAGCTCATTGTAAAAAGTGTGCTCATATTACAGACAAGTAAGGATTTTCCCGTGTTTTCTTACCTCTTCCAGAACATTGATGGTGTTCTTACAGCTCTGTAGCCGAGTGGTGAAATTGGACGTTGTTGGGGAATTGTAGTCCTCCGTGGTTTCCGAGAGGAACTCGGACACAGAGATCTGGTCTGGCATCCCTTTACCACGGAAAAAAACGATGAGTGTAAAATCAAACAATCATCAACACGAACTGAAAATTGGCAAATAAGGATGCAAGGCACAAAATAAAACCTTTGTTTGATAACTCCGAACGATAGCTAAAACCTACTCCGTCGGATATGAAGAAATGTCCAGCTGCTGTGTAAGTCCTCTGCACAATATTTCCAACCCTTGAATCCAAGATGTAATTGGCCCGGTTCAGCTGTATAAACAATGATTCAGTTGTGTCCGCTACTCCTCCAAAACAAATGGAAGGCTATGCACCGACGAAAGCTTCCCTCATTGCGTTTTCAAAACGTGATCATAAGATTTTTCCAAAACAAGGTTTTGTCCAGGGAGAGACAATTCTGAACCAATTCCGTTAATGCGATTATTGTAGCGGTCCGGGTAGCCGCTTCTCTCTTCGATTTTTTTCTGGCTCTGACTGAATCTGCTTTCTGACACACGCACGCACGCAGTTCCCTCCTCCTCTGCGTTGGTGACGAGATAAACAAGGAAATGTTTTGCGCATGCCTCATCTATTGACGGTGTATTGTCTACGGTTGTACCATAGGGATGTGTATCCGATGCAAAAGGGATAAAGAATCGCAAAAAATATGCTGTAATATTATTGGATGAAATTCTGATACAAGCTCTTATTCTGAAATGAAAATTTGATAACATTATTCATAATTGTGTACAAATACTGCATAGTATTTTATGCAGTAGATACAACTTCTGGAGCGTTGACACTGACTTCGATTTGTGAGAAAAGACAAAACATTGTACAATCTCTATGGACAAAACGCGTTTGGTAAAACCCTGGTTGGTTTTCAATCAATCTACTTAATGAGAACATATTGATTGATTGATTGATTGATTGATTGATTGATTGATTTAAGGGACAATTAACTTCAATTACATAATTTTTAACCATCTAAACGGATATGGATGTTCGACAGCAATCCTTGCATGTGTTTAGTTTCCCTGGAATAATTTCCAAATTCCTTAACTGGTATTGTTTCACCTTTTAGTATTTCTAGTTACAAATCCAATTCCAGTAATTTTAATGTTATTTTAGTCTTTTTATTTATTTGTATCCAGTATGTGTATTTTACATAAATGGCAAGACCAAGAAATAAACAAACATGGCGAAAAGCATGAAACTCTTGTGAAGGACAAAAAGTAATCTACCTGTGCATAAAAAACCTTCAGTGATTAGTGACAGAAGTTGAAATGACTAGTGGGTATTGAATTGTGTCTTAAGTCTTTATGTTGGGTTGGGCTGTTTGTGGTGCTGGAAGTCAGTTTGTATAAGAAACGGCTTAGATGTATGGACGAGAGTGGTTGTTGGTGATTCAGGTGTATGTCCTCCATTGTGTTGGTGCTGGGGTTGCTTGACAGCTGTCTTGGGAAGGTGGGACATTGTCTCATGCATGACCTGTACAGTGGAAGGAAGGCCAACCTTAGGAGCAGGCAGAGACATTGGAGCGTCGATGTCTTATGCTTGTTCCCTCGTCTGTGTCTCGCCTGGTGTGCTACTTCTGGTGCTGATGGGTACTAGGGTACTAGGAGTGTTACTGGGTCTGATGGTGCTGGATACAGAGATCAGGGTTGGTGTTGGTCCTGCTGAAGGCAGAAAGGACACGAGAGTCCCAGACAAGAAGGTGTTTGGTGGATCCGGATCAGTCCTGGGCCTGCAGAGGCGATGAAGCCAAAGGTCCTTGCTTGGTCCCCTTCTCCGTGCCTTTTCCAGATTCAGGCACATGCTTCCAAACCCATTGGATGCGGGTTCACAGTGCAGAAGGACAATGAACCGAAGCAAAGTGTAAAACCATCCCAATAAGTTTTTAGGGCAAAGAAGTGGGTGAAAGTCTAAACAGAAAGCACATTGTTTCATTTCAAATTCCTTGTGGTGATGTACAGAGCTAAATCGATGACAATTGTGTCACTGTCCAAATATTTTGGGATCTGACTGTATCTAAACCTAAAAGGTGTATAAATATATTGGGGATATACATTTACTAAATACACAAGTATATGGTAATTGTGACATTATAATTAAAAGAAATAATTTCTATATACGGTGTATTTTCCATGTAAGCCTTTAATATGTAGCTACCTGTAATTATAATGTACTGAATGTTCATGTACAAGTAGATTTTTAGTAGATTTTTAGCGGTAAAATCTATGATGTGTCACTTTAATAGGGTGTGGGCTGATAATATGATTGGCAGCTATGATAAAAGACCTTGAAACATAAAAGACCTTGAAACATTGTGCTGGTATAGAACACAGCAGCTCACATTGCCCTTCAATGTTATCAGGAAGCAAGTGTCATCAACATGCACACATACCTACCATGGGTAATTTACAGATTATTAATAGACTTAATACATGTATTTATTTTCTTAGGAATGTAAATCTAAGAAATTCATAATTTCATATTGAATGAGTTAAGGAAAAACGGACTGTCCTGTACTTCTCCACATTTCTCTTCTTATCCACACAGTCCAATCAGGTGATTCCTCAGCTGTCTAGCAAAGCTTTCTGGTTTCCGACCAATCAGTGTCCTTGAAGGGACACCACCCACTCTAGCTTAGAGTATCTGTTTGATCATGTATAACAAGCTGGTGACCAAGTTTACAATTTACATTAGAAAAGTGAGTTGTGATGTTTTCTAAGCAGCTAAAGTATGATTGGTCACAATCTTATATTCATAACTGTTTTGTATTAGTACATTTATCTTGTAGCTAAGGTGTGTAAAATTCTGATGCTCCACTCCACTGTGTCTCATATTTAATTAGCCTATAATTTAATAATAAGTGCTGTTATTCCATCATTTTCACTATTTACTATGTAGATGCTCCAATTGCTGAATTTAAACATTCTACTTGTTGTTACAGTTCATGTATCTTTCAAAACTCAAGTCCATTCCTCGATAACTGGTAGGTTAATTGGCTGTGTGTGTGTTTGTGTGTGTGTATGCATGTGTGTAAAAATGTTTGGTGGTGACAAAGACAAAAAAAGGTCCTGGCCTCATTAGTATTGCTCATTTTCTTGCTGGAGAGCCTCTAGTACAGGGGTGGGCAATTATTTTAGTTTGAGGGCCACATTGAGTATTTGAAACCAAGTGAAGGGCCGCATACTATAGCTACATAGGATATAGGAAACGTTATTTTTGTCAATAGACATCGGAGGGTCTCGCGGGCCGGATCAAAGGACCCGGCGGGCCGCATCTGGCCCGCGGGCCATAGTTTGTCCACCCCTGCTCTAGTGGACTAGATCAAAGTATACCCATCTTAAATGAATCAAGCGGTGAGTACAGTCCCCATTGATGAAATGTATGGCTACACAGACTCTTCGTTCTGCTGCCTCTTGGCTCCCGCTGGCATTTTCACACTTTCGCCAAGTCAGCTCCCGATCGAAGCAATCAAGACTCTACTCCGTCCTGGCTCCTCAGTGGTGGAACCAGCTTCCACTGGAGTCTAGAAAAGTAGTCTCTACCCATCTTCAGGAAACATCTGAAAACCTTACTTTTCAATAACTACCTACATGAATAATTGGAATTCTAACAACTTTGTTGTCTTTTAAAATGTTTTATGTTTACTTGCATGATCCTTTTCTAGCACTGTTTTGTTATCAATTCACTCTTTCAAACAGGGCCGGCCCTAGGCATAAGCGAACTTAGCGGAACCCGTGGACACCAGGGGCCCCCCAATCGAGTGCACAGGTGACTCCGCATGGTAGGAGGTGGCCCCCAAATCATATTCTGCTTAGGGCCCCCAAAAGGCTCGAGCCGGCACTGCTTTCAAATATTGAATGCTCTAACTACTGAGTAGTGATTGTTTCACCAACAGTAGTTTCTCTTAAATGTATACAATCACTGTAAGTTGCTCTGCATAAAGCGTTTGCCAAAGGCCTAAAATAAAATCTAAAATGTGAATGGTTGAATGGTGGACTGAGTCCATAGGTTTCAAACCAGAGGCTGGTGCATTTATATGCATAACTTCCCTATTCGTTATTTAAAACTGATGTAACTGTGGCCTAGACAATCTTTATTCTGCTGTTAAAATGTAAACATGACTTGTTTCTACAGAATAACACAATCTTTAGCTTCTTCACTAGTTTCGTTAAATGTGTTTGAATCGACAACTTGTCATCAGTGAAAACAACAACATATTAATATCTGTTAGTTGCTCTATTTGTAAGCCATCAATGCTAGTAATTATAAGGTCATTCAGAGATACTAGCTACAGTAAACAGCATGCATTTCATTTTGCTTGCATTTAAATCTAGCATATATGGTCCCAGAGTGACTCTTGAAATGTTTGGAAGTCATTCTGTAAATGTGAAGATAGCCAATGTTACAGTTGGTGCTACAGAGTATCATCCGGCAAAAATACAAACCCTATAGTCCATCTGGCCCTGTATGAATGAAACAAAAACTTGTACTATCTTAATCTCTGGAACATGATACAAACAACTAAGTGTCTAGGGTGTAGTTTCTCATTAACACTAACCTTAACCCATAAAAAAATTACATTTGTGCCTAAATCCACGACCCTTGAGAAATGTCATATTTTCTATTGGGGACAGGGCACAATTCTGCACACCTTTAATTGTTGTCATGTTTTACTAACCTTGTGGGAATTTTTTGGCAATTTCTGCATGTTTCTGGATCAGCAACCAACAGCTTTGGGTGCATTTCTTTTGTCTTTCTATCTTAAACATAGAATCCCCCTCCAGCTCCTCATTTATCAAAAACACAAATTATTCTTTAAAACAGAACAGAAGTGAGGAGAACCCGCTGGACTCTCATAATGGGAAGTGGGAAGTGGGCAGTCTATATTATATTCAACCCCACTAACAAATAACCAAGAGATGTTGTTCCCCCCTAAAACAAAACACACATACACACAATTTCATCCTTCTTTCCCTGTTTCACCTACTGTAGGTCAAGATAAGACCAGACAAACTGTAAATTGCGGATCTATTCATGGCACAGTGTTCTAAGGTCAGCTTTATTTTTTGCAGGAAGCAGTACTGACAGTCAAGTGAAGTCTGACATTAAAATGCCAGGATTACATTTCTGTTTAAAATAGTATTTTAATTTGTAATCTACATTACTGCATAGATTGAGATGGGATTAATCGTTTTTTGGGCCGTTTAACACTGCATGCTGGTTTATAGACCCCCTTTGGTGGTATAAATGTTTATTTTCTATCTCTGTATCGGTTGAACAGCAAGATCAACATAATCTATTGTCAAATGCCACATAATGAACCAGCTTGCTTAGACAGGTTTGATGTTTGAAATGAACGCGTCAGCAACAGCAGTGAATAAGGAAAATAACCCTCTCTGTAGAAATAAAACTACTTTTTATCGACAATCCATTTTAATTGGGTCAGTGAACCAGTAACTAAGGCAAATTTAACATTTACAAATATGTGCGATTTTAGCTTTTGGACTACATTTACCATATCTCAAAGTACAACGATTTATATTACATCTCATCCGGTCCGTCAAGCAGCCAGGAAGTGGAAATGATTTAGCCCGAGCAAGCTAAAAAGCTACAATGATGCGGTTTCCAATTTTAACAGTAAGTTCTTCCATGCATAACGTCTGTTTTAATATTGGTTTAGTAACCGTACCAAGTGTGCTTTTTCCTGATTAATGACTCAACTCTGGTGGATAAGTATTTCATTTAGAACAGCTAGCTAGAGTGAAAATAGTAGCTATGCTGACATTTGTAGTATTTGATTACTGGCTACCTGCAGGGCGGATGTTGGCTAGCTAACTATATCAGTTGTGTTGTCAAGTCAAGCCAGCTGTACGAGTTTTTAATCAAGTTAGATAGCTAGTACACTGTGCTGGCCCCGGCAGCAGCACGTAGCTGTCAGGGCCAACAACTGGCTAAATAAGTTCACAAAAGTTAACCCCCTGCTTTGTTAGAGGACCCGGTGATTAAAGTTGTTAATGTTAGTAACATAGTGTTACATTCCTGTGGGTAACGTTACTGTAGATGGATAACTAGCTAATGAGTAACTAAATAGGCCTAGCACTAACAGGCTTGTTTTCAGACGACTATTTTTATTTGCTTGTTTGCTAGTCTGATAACACTACGTCAAGTACTGTAGTTATTTTACAGGAGGGAAATACAAGTACGTACTAGGGAAATACAAGTACGTACTATTGCTGTAAATATGAATGTTGTTGTGTAGGATCTGAACGTAAATATTGTGTTTTCGAAGTATTTCTTACAACTTTTTTTTAGAGGTCTCAACCTCCATTTTACCTGGCCAGAAATCGAAGCAAGGTTTTGGATGGACAACTTTTTATACGTCTTCATTTCGTAAATGGAGTCTAAATATACTTTAGCCAGTTACTTTCATTTGACAATAACTGTAAGGTACTTTCATGAACTCAACATTTTGGTGTTCATTGGTGTTTTACTTGGACTTGATGGTTTTAGGCAACTAGCCAGCAAATTTTAAGACTGCATTATCTTTTCTGAATTTATACACGTGTCTTCACCAAAGGTTGGGTTCTGGTATGAATCTCAGACCATTTCTAATAGCGATAAGGCATCTCAGGAGTTAGGGTTAGTGCTTTGTACACACAGATAAACTAGTATTAGCTTTTTACTGGGACTGTGCCAGAACCAAGTCAGTGCAGGGTACGAGTTATTGGTTCACTGCAGCTCAACGATTCAGTTTGACTTCCATTAAAAGAACACCCTTTTGTAGTGACAAACACCCATGAGCAGTACAGTCAGACCTTTTCGTTTCGATGTCCTTCACTTTCCGATGTCATGGTGTATAGTGCTAAATAGTTCAGAACACAGTTTCTATTTTTGTAAAACTAGGGTGTGTTCATCCTATAATGACTCATAACAATCCATCATTAGTGTGATCATGTGTTTAAGTGATTTCCAAACCTCTCCTTGGGTCCCTTATATATTTTACATTCTTGTTTTAACCCTGCATTAGCAGACATGGTTCAGGTAATAAACGGCATAGTGATGAGTGGACAATTTGAATTATAGGTGTGCTAGTTTAGGGTTAAACCAGAAATGTAAAATGTGAAACACCTGGAGGGCCCAAGAAGAGGTTTAGGAAACACTGATTCAGACTGAGCCACTGTTTAACTGAGTTTTCCTGTGTTTCGCTGGTTCCAGGTGCCTAGTCTCACTTTGCCTTAGTGTGGTTCCCCGGCCCGGTATGGCTCTAATCGAGGGGGTGGGGGATGAGGTGACCCTGCTGTTCGGCGTCATCCTCCTGCTGCTGGTTCTGGTGCTGGCCTGGGTTTCAACACACACAGCCGATCCCCCGGAGCACCTCTTCACCGTGCCCCCTGCCTCCGTGTCCGTTTCCTCAGCTGCCCTCCAGCTTCAGAGCTCCACTGGCCAGCAACCAGTCCCCAGTGACGTCACTGCTGACGAGAGCAGCGGCCCGGAGTCGCCCTCCGCCCCTCCGGACAGCCCGACCCTTCCTTTGGGGGACGAGGGTAAGGCAGAGGCGGAAAGACGGATCGCCGAGGGGGGCGAAGCGGGGGAAACGGGTGGGGAGAGCAGCCTTTTGGGAGGATTGGGAGAGGGTTTTGACAGGGATGGGCTGAGACATCGAGATGGAGTGGGAGGCGGCCAGACTTTCCCTACCCAGAATCCAACAGACAGTGCCTCAAGTAGCAGACAGCCTCCCGAGGGGGGTTCCGCCGATGCGGCGGAGAGAAACATGGTACTGCGTCTGAAGTTCCTCAATGACACAGAGCGGACGGCCCAGGTGAAGCCTGAGGACACCATCGGTTACATCAAACGGTACCAGTTCTTTTGGGGATGTCTTTGGGTTGCAGACAATAGGCCGTGGATCATGGAACCTGCAACGCTAGAGTTGTCAGTTCTGTACCCCCCGGTGGCCAGTACAGAAACAATTTTTTTTAAACTATTGAGAAAATATAATTATTTAAACAGACTAAGCCCATTATGCCACATTTTTCATAATTGATTTAAAGCTATGTAGTACTTTTTTAATGTTATAAAATGTAACCCTTGTCCTTTGTAAATCCATTTTAGGACTTACTTCGCTGGCCAAGAGCACCAGGTGCGGCTCATCTACCAGGGCCAGCTGCTGCAGGATGACGGCCAAACGTTGGCCTCGCTGAACCTGGCTGACAACTGCGTCTTGCACTGCCACATTTCCCAGCATGCCACCAGGGCGGCCCCAGCAGGAGCCCGCGCTGCTGACCAGGTCCACGTGGCTCTGAACGTGGGTAGCCTAATGGTGCCCCTGTTTGTCCTCATGCTGTCCGTTCTCTGGTACTTCCAGATTCAGTACCGGCAGTTCTTTACTGCCCCCGCCACCGCCTCACTGGTGGGCATTACCATTTTCTTCACCTTTGTGGCATTTGGCGTCTATCGCCGCTGAGGCAACCTTCTTCTCCGAGATAACTCCTAGGATGTTCTTAATTTTAGACTATTGAAATGTACTTGCGTAGCCCCGACCCCCTGCCAGTAAAATCCAGTTGCTACTTCTACGCTCATCGTAGCTCACCTCAGACACGGACCTCCAGATGATTTTGGATCCTTTTCACGGACAACTGTCAGTCACCTGATTTAGTGGAGCAACTTTAACATCAGCAGCACGATCGCTAGTCGATAAAACAAGGTTTTGGTCACTTCATCACACGTCACACTTTCCTTCACCGAATGCACGAGTAAAGAAAAATGTCACGCGGATATGCAGATTTTTGTTTGTCTTTTTTTTTGTAGATTCTCATCGTGCCTATCCTGAGATAGTTTTTGTCATACTCTGTTACGCAACCGCCACCGGTGTAGCTGTTGCTTGCCTGTAGATGAGCCTTTAGTTGGGGCTTTCCGATTGAAGGTGGGATTAGGAACAGACCAGAGGACCACTTGTCTGTCAGGAGTCTTTACCACTGCAGTGAAGGCGGGTCAACTGCTTTCGTGCTGTATTTATGTTGGGACTTAATTTCTGTGTTTAAAACAAAACATCAAAAATACAAATGATATTAAATAATTGTTTTATTTACTGGTGTTTTTTGTGTGACCATTTTTTGACAAGGTTTTACATTTTTAAATGGTCTACAAAGAAAATAGATGTTTTGCTTTGGTATTTGTTTTGGCCTTAACTCTGACTTGAATTTATTCATTAATAACCATACATTTATTACAACTACAGTCTTTCATGGAATTTGTTTGATGGTCCAGGTCATTGATATGTACGGTTTGATCAATAATGAATGAATAATTAACATTGAATTATTTTTACTTGAGTGAACCTGGAAAAAAAAAATCAGATTTTCTGACTTTGCTTACTTTTGTTAGTGGGCTCCAAAATTACTGGCACCCCTGACTGGCAATGCACAAAAAACTGTAAAAACAAACACTATTATACCGGTAATAGAGAAACCCAAAATACCATGTGAGAAATACTGTACTTTAATAATGTGTCAATGGAACCAACCAAAATCATTTATTGATAAAAAAAATCTTATGTCCTCCAAATCAAGGTTTCACAATCAGTTCCTTAAAGATGATTGTAAATAACATCTAACAAAATTAAACCAGGAATTAAATTCCTCTTATTTAAGGCCATGAAATATCCCTTTTTCATCTAACACCATGAAGAAATCAAAATAACTGGCAGTTCGAAAGAGACACATGGTTGTAGACTTTCATAAATCTGGTCATGATTATAAGATCCACTAACAATTGAGTATACCACTGAGCGCTATCAGGGCACTTATTAAAAAATTTAAACCTCAGGGGTAGAGGATACAAATGCATTTGCCCCCCCCCAGATAGGGAGGAGCATGGTGAGAGAAGCAACAAAATCCCCAAGGGTCACTGAAAAATTTGCAGGCTTTGGTGGTGTCTTGGTGTCACCGGGTTTTAAAAAGCACCATCAGACGCCACCTCTACAGGCTCTATGTGATCTTTCTGACACCAAGACACAAGCGCTTGGAGCCAAACATTATTTGAATTATGACTGGAAGAAGGTGCTCTGGTCAGATGAAACCAACATTGAATGTTTTGGTCAGATACAGCATCTGCATTTTTGGCATTCAAGAGGCACCTCATAACCACAGTGAAATATAGTGGTGGTGGGTCAGTTATGTTTTACTGTTTTAGTTTTAGAGGTCCAGGGGCACTGGTCAAGATTGACGGCATATGAATTCCACCAAGCATCAGGCAATTTTGGCTGACAATCTGGCTGCCTCTGCCAGAAGCCTGGGACTTGTTGTAAAGTCCTCTTACAGCCAAGACAATGACCCAGATCATACCTCAAGATCCACACACAGATGGTTCCGTGACAACAAAATCAATGTTCTGTCATGGCCATCTCAATTGCCGTACCTTAATCCAATCGAAAACCCATGGGCTGAGTTGAAGAGAGCTGTTGATAAGCACAAACCCAAGAATGTAAGGATCTTGAAAGGATCTGCATGGAGGAATGGTCCAAAATCCCTCCAAATTTGTTCCTTAACCTTGTCAAACATTACAGGAAGAGACTCCATGCTGTTATCCCTGCCAGAGGTGTTTGCACTTAGTACTAAATAAGAAGTGTCAATAATTATGGAACCTTGATTTTATGGTAATTTCCTTTGTGTTAAATAATTGAGTTTGGTTGGTTCCATTGCAACATAGAAAGTACAGTGCTCTCACATGTTGATATTTTTAGTTTCTCTATAATTATGTTTATTTTTTTCAAGTATTGTTTGTGCAATGCCAGTCAAGGGCGCCAGTAATTTTGTAACCCACTGTATACATTGGTGCTTTGTGAACCTTTCAGAATTGTATATATTTCTGATAAACAATTCCTAAAAGTAGATGGAGAACCCAATTAAACAAATGAGACAAATATCAGATTTTTATTAATTAAGGAAAACTATCTATTATTACATATCTGTGAGTGGCAAATGTACAGTATGTGAGCCTTTGCTTTCAGTATCTGGTGTGACACCCTTGTGTAGCAATTACTGCAAGTAATTGTTTTCTTTCTGAATTCGTATTCCTTTAGAATTCGCTGATATAGTTACTGGATTGCAGGACAGACTAGGTCAACATAGTGGTTCTAGCCTGACTGTGGGTTCTATGACTTAGTGGGCTAAGTCGCTGAATTCAGGACAAGCTACATGTCTGATAGTCAGTGATTCAAGTCTGACTATGGGTTCTCAGTTTTCCCCCAGACCTCCAGCAAGAGGCAGCGCAAATTGGCATTGCCCGGGATTTAGGATAGATAAGTCAAAGTATCTACACCTTGCCACGTCGGTCTCCACTGACTCCTTGTGTACATATCGGGCACCTGTCAATAAAATCACAGAAGTATGGTTCAGTTGGAATTGGGAGGGGAGGAAAAACTGGGTGAATAAAAGAATTTGCTGGTATAATTCAGAATTGTTTCCCTTAGTGACAGCAAGCCCTCCTGGCCCAGATGCAGCAAAACAGGCCCAAACCATGATACTACCACCACCATGTTACACAGATGGAATAAGGATTTTATGCTGAAATGCAGTGTTTTTCTTTCTCTAATTGGGTTCTCTTTATCTACTTTTAGGAGATGTGTGAATCTGAATGTTTAAGGTCATATTTATGCAGAAATATACACAAAGCTCCAACATGCCTAATTGCTATTATAAACTGATTAACATCATGATCAGAAAAGTGAAAATAATATACCACAACTTTCAGGCAATCAGCATTTGGATTTCAATGTTTGGCTAAACATTCTAACAAATATTCCAAGCTCAAAATTTTAAAAATGTTTTGTAGTATGTGCATGCTTATCAAATGGGTATGATATGTTTTTTTGTTAATCATAATGTCCACAATCTTTTAAATGACAGATACTAAGGTAGTTTTTATGCTGCTACTGGAAAGAGCAATCATGGTATAGCAGAAGTCAAAATGTTCTTATAATAAGGTAACTTCAAACTACTGAGGAATAGTGGGGGTCCAACATTTGACAACCTGGACATAAATGAAGAAAAAACAACCAAATAATTCCACCGCTGAGCCTCTCTCTAAAATGTTTTATGAGTTGGAGAACAAACCAGAAGGCTTCCTAGAGTCGTTTCAGAAGGTGGGGTGGGATGCTGTCATTTTGGATGGTTTGAGAGCAGTCAGTGATGTAGTTGAAGAACAGCCAGAGGGGTTTGACAAGGAGGCCTATGTCTTTTTCTTGGTAAGCATGGAGTGGCGAATTAGATCACATACTTTGATCTAGACTACCTCCTGTCAAACGGGTGAATGTAAGTAAAGTTCCACTTTGTGGAAGGTATGCATTTTGTGATGTCATCGAAACTAGACAATAAAATTTGTTATGTCACTAAGCAACATCAAAAAAGAAACAACAGACAATATAACTTTTAAAAACATTATTTACTTCAGTGGTTTTGCAACTAGGTAGTATTTTTCTCTTGTATCTACCCATTGGGCTACAATACAAATTTAAACATTATTTAGGGAATGGACCCTGATCTGTGATCTGCAATTTTATTTGAAAGTTCAAATATGTGAGATGAAAATTTGCAAAGTATCTCACAAGAACTTAGGACTATTTAGAACCTAGATTGGGTCAAGTGCATATTTACATTCCAAAAAGTAGAAATTAGCAATATCAGTAAGTCAAATAAAAAACTTTAACCACTGCAACTTCAAAAAAGAAACTACCGAAGTTTGGGCTACATCCAACTAGCTAAAGCTTTTGAATATTTGATGTACAGGAATGGTGTGGGCGTACTTCAGCAACAGAATGTGTGGGTAATGGTATATACTAGTCATAGAAAATGTGAATGACAGTAGTGGAAAATTAGCCAGCTTTAAAATATTGATAAGCTATTCAGATGGTACAAGGACTCCCCTACAATATGCAGTGCTTATTTGGCAATTTGAACAAAAGATCTTTGTGAGGAAACGATCGAGTTGTGGCTCCAAAGTGTTTGTCAATGGGCACGCTCTTGACCGTCTTTGATATTATGCATTTTAGGCAAATAGTAAAATTAGAACTACATAATGTAGGGGAGGCATTGTCCCATCTAAATCACTTCACAAAATTCTTTACAGCCATTTTAAGCTGTTCACTGAAAAGTAGAGAAAGTTTTAATTCAAAGTGCTACACAGTGCACCTTTAAACTAATACAATCCAGTTAATTAATTATCAAGCCCTTCCAGAATTGAATCATGTAATCCAGTTTAAAAAAAATAAAACACAATTTGAGACATTGCTAGTTTGTTGCAGTGTATCTCAGACTGACTTGTAGTGATTTAATTGGTTTTGATCCAAAAGAAACAACGTATGTAACTATGCAGCTAAACCAATAAAGATTATAAGACTAACACACAGTCCCAGGTTCCAACAAAATATTGCAGTATTACAGAATTAGAAATCTTTGTCAAAGATCCTTACTTTATTTGTTATAACTGCCCTACAGTAGGTGGCGGTTTCTCGAAATTCTTTACATGAATTTCCTAACGATTTATCAAGGTCCAGTTTAATCAGGCTAGCATATTGGGAGAAGGTAGAACTCCATGTAAAGCGGAATTTAAAAGCACTGACAATAGAATTATAAAAGAAAATCTGCAACCATTGAAAATATTTCAAAATGCAACAGAAATGGATGCAGTTCTATATTCTCTCAACAAGCTACACGGATTTGTTTTTGTCAGGAATTATCCCTGATAATTCTCCCTGACATTTAGAAAATGATTTGGAGGAAACAACAACAACAACCCCCTAGGAAAGTCAGAAAATATGAACTATCCCTTTAAATTGACAATATTCATGATACTAATTGTACAGTTAATAAGAATAAAAAATGTTCAAATTACTTTGTTACAGAAGACACCAATAAATAAGATTTGTAGTCTGGACCAAATGTCAGAGCAGTAGAAAATACTGCAAACATAACAAAGTTATGCAAAATATGTATAATATATTACCATACAATCTGCAGTAAAAAGCAATCGCAAAACATCAACATTTCAAAGGTTCACAGTAATTACTCCCAAGTTAAGTGGTCAATCATGTCAAAATGCAGCAGAAAGAATGACAAGTCTAAAGCATAGCTACTACATCTCACTGTACAATTTGTTTTAAATTACATTATACAATACCTCATCCTTAAAATATTTTGCCACATTTTTTTGGGAATGGCAAGGTCCCACACAATATTACATTACCTGCACGGAACGTTACTGCTCCCTAAATGGGCTGCACACAGTCTGCGTTTGTCATATTTTTGGTTACAAAGAAAAACAGTTGCAGTTACATCCTCACTATTCGCCAGGTACAAGACTGTTTGGCCAAAGATTGGCAGGTAGTGGAATGTTAAAAAGACAAGTACTCAGGCAAAACCTGGCTCAAACCAGGGCCAGGTTGAGAACCAGTGAGGTACTCTAGATAGCAGTCTCTTGAGCTTACCAAGGAGAATGATACGTATCCTACTTCCCTTAACATCACCTTCTCCCTCATCTGAGCATAGCAAGTCTTTCCTAAAGTCCTCCCATATTAACGGCTAATAAACTAAAGAATTGCACTTTGAACAGTGTTGTTGATTTGAGGGAAGTTCTACTGTTGCATCATAATGTAAACAACCGGAAGAGAGAACAGAATTATTTTACCCCTGTTGTTGTTGTCCTTGTTGGATAAACATCTCCTACAACCTATGCTCAAGCACAAATGGTGGCAAGTTACTTGAGTACTCATTATTATACTAATAGACACTACGCCAGTTCTCCCAATCAAAATAATACGTATTTTCCCAAAATACAATGACATTCAATTGAATGGTGAAATCTGTACCGTATTATGAAACATGACAAGGCGTCTAGATCAGACGTAAAAAATATACAAATGGTTGATACAAATGTATATTCCTCTGATTTGGAACAAGTAATTGTCCTCTGTTGGATATCAAAACAGGTCTGTCATCCTCCTTTTGTGTCCAATCTATGTTTATACAAATTGTTCCTTGGTGTGCGATTGTGACATTCTAGATGATTTCTAGTAGCACATTGTCAACTTTGATAAACAGAATGATACAAGTCCTAACATCCCACATCCCGCTTTAAATCTGCATGGTTCCTAGAAGTTCATTCATAAACACTCAGAGGAGCTTTGAGTCGAACTGCCAAGACAAGTCACCTTGGTCCAAAATCCCAGCCTCTGAGTGCTACAAACATGTAATTTCATCCCAACTATTTTTATTCACATATCAATGTACCCTGAACATTATCATTATAAATGTTCATATGGTATTACTAATGGCTAAAGGCTGACTTGGGGCATGCAAATTATTTCTTCTGAATTTGAAAACAAATAATGATATTAGTCAAACTAGCCAGACACTGCTATAGTATGGGTAATGGATTTCTTTAAGTGAAGTTACAAAGTTTATAATTACCAATTGCACTAAGAAGGTGTATTTAGTGACTGTCAAGTTAAAAACATGACCGGCACAATGGTTTTTAGCTGTTTAGGGGTCTGGAGAATTCCCTTTAAGTGATTGCATACTTCACTTTTACAGGGTTGTTTTTCGATGGAAGTTGTAGAACTTGGTATCTTCACTACTCCAAATATTGTCATTTTTATGTTTGAGCATTAATTTGACTTAGTCTTAGGGTCCAAAGTCAGTCTTTCAAAGTAAATAAAAAGATTGGACCTGTTGCACCTGGTATACATAAACATTTTGTTATACCTTTTTCTGGAAAAAAGACTAGCTAAGTTCTATTGCCCATTCAAATTCATTTAACAAATCTAAAAGTCTTTGTGATTCTGCAGACATCAGGTGTTAGGCTGGCTGAAGGGGTATACATCCGACACCCACCCCACCCTCATGGCACACCATGGGTGCCATAAACGTCCAGCGGTTGGTGTCAGGGTCGTACATTTCAACAGAGCTCAGGTTGGACTGTCCGTCGTAGCCACCAACGGCATATAACCTACCACAGTTTGCCACCAGTGAGACTCTGCTGCGCCGTGTGTTCATGGCCACCAGGTGGCTCCACTGGTCTGTCATTGAGCTGTACACCTCAGCCACACTGAGAAATCCAGAGCCATCATAACCCCCTGCCACGTAGAGTTGGCTGCCAAGGGCTGCGGCGCTGTGGCGACAGCGCTTGTTCATCATGCTAGTGACAGGGTGCCAAAGGGCCGTGTGCTGGTTGTAGTACTCCACCTGAAAAGGGGTCATTACAGTTCATTCAATTTGTAGCTTCTACAAAATGTCTTAAAAGGAATTCTCACATTTAAGCAATTTCAACATTTGTAAATGAACCTAATAAAAGCAATTCTGTAATACTTATTACATTGCCTACTCAATCAGGAAGCCTGGACAAGAACCCTCAGACATCAGAAGGAACGCACTAAGCATCCCTACAGGAAGCCTGGACAAGAGCCCTCAGACATCAGAAGGAACGCACTAAGCATCCCTACAGGAAGCCTGGACAAGAGCCCTCAGACATCAGAAGGAACGCACTAAGCATCCCTACAGGAAGCCTGGACAAGAACCCTCAGACATCAGAAGGAACGCACTAAGCATCCCTACAGGAAGCCTGGACAAGAGCCCTCAGACATCAGAAGGAACGCACTAAGCATCCCTACAGGAAGCCTGGACAAGA